>CAUYON010140980.1:0-41152 GCA_963573935.1 Arctocebus calabarensis
ATGGTGACAGCTTGAGGCTCTGTCCAAAAAAAAAAAAAAAAAAAAAAAAATCATTCTAGATTCATAGGAAGTTGCGGCTCTGCGCCTATGGCTCAATGGGCTAAGGCGCCAGCCACGTACACCTGAGCTGGCGGGTTCGAATCCAGCCTGGGCCTGCCAAACAACAATGACGGCTGCAACCAAAAAATGGCTGGGCATTGTGGTGGGCGCCTGTAGTCCCAGCTACTTGGGAGGCGGAGGCAAGAGACTTGCTTGAGCCCAGGAATTGGAGGTTGCTGTGAGCTGTGATGCCACAGCACTCTATTCAGGGTGACAGCTTGAGGCTCTGTCTAAAAAAAAAAAAAAAGTAGATTCATAGGAAGTTGCAAAGTCGTGTATGGGGGACCTTCCATGCACCCTTCAGCCACCCCCCCAGTGTCGATATCTTGTATACCTATGGTACAGTGTCAAATCCAGGCAGCTGAACTTGGTACAAGTCACAGAACTTAAAGTGATTTTGCTAGTTTTATGTGTGTGTGTGTTCGATGCAGTTATGAACACTACACTCAAGATACAGAACTGTTCCTTCACTGCCACAGTTTCTAACACATACATACAAACACCTATCCCTAACCCCTGGAACACCTAATTTAATCTCTATCCCTAATTTGTAATTTAGGAATGTAAATGGAATCCTGTAGCCTATAATCTTAGACTGACTTTTTTTCTCTCAACATAATTCTTGGGAGATCTATGCAAGTTGACTGTTTACTGGATCAATAGTTTGTTCCTTTTTATTTCTGCCCCATCAACTTTTTTTTTTGTAGAGATAAAGTCTCACTTTATCGCCCTTGGTAGAGTGCCATGGCATCACACAGATCACAGCAACCTCCAACTCCTGGGCTTAGGCGATTCTCTTGCCTCAGCCTCCCGAGTAGCTGACACTACAGGTGCCTGCCCCTGCTACAACACCGAGCTATTTTTCTGTTTTGCAGTTCGGCCGAGGCCAAGTTTGAACCCGCCACCTTTGGTATATGGGGCCGGCACCCTACTCAATGAGCCACAGGCACCACCTAGAAAAATATATTTATTTAACTAAAAGACTGAATGGACTAGCACAACACAACTGAAAGAATACTACTGAAGAATGATTTGTGAATGGAACCTGGACAGAGGATTTCTTTAGAACACAGAAGAAAGGGATAAAGAAATAAAAGGTCAAAATAACAAATGTTATGAAACACAGAGGACAGATCTACTTTCTACCTGCCTGTTAGCAATTCCAAGAGGTGAGAATAAAGATTGGAGGAGAGGCAATATTAGTGCATTCGAGAATCTGACATGTAATTGAAGAACATGATTCCAAAGGCATAAAGCCCTCAACCCTGAAAGGAGACAGAGAGTACAAATAAAGTTTTTTTTAAAAAATACAAAAATACACTTAAGACATATCTTTGGAAATTTTTAAGTAACAAGGATAAACAGAAAATCTTAAAAGTTCTCAGGGAACAATAATTAAAAAAGAGACTATCCACATAAGAAACACCAAACTTCCTCTTTTAGCAATAATCTAAGGAATATTTTCTGCCTGTATCAACCTCGGAGGTTCATGAGACAGAACAGAGGAAAATGAGAACATGCTTCAGTTTTTCTCTTATGGCGAACACACAGATACCCTGCAATGCCACTTGTTATTAGGAGAACATGTCTAAATATGTATGTTAAAAATATAAAGATAACCACAAAATAGTAAAGGAATGTATGCTATTCAAAGCAAGACAGCAAATCAAGAATAAAACAAAATTTGGTCATCCCAGCATGTCTGTAAAGAGGAAATGAAGACAAAGGATAACAGAAAAAAGTTAGTAGATTTAAGTGTCAATAAATACAAACACACCTATTCAGAATCATCTTCAGGGTAACTTAATAAAAGCAAAACCCAGCTATGTCCATATCCATAAAAGATATACCTAAAATAAAATGACACACAAAGGTTTAACATTCAGGGATGGGAAACCATACAGCAGGCAAATTAAAAGTCAATGTAGGTATAGCAATACTGACAACAGACAAAAAGGTAATCAAGAAGAAAGTCATTACAAGGAACAAAGAAATATTTACACCGCCTAAAAGAATATCCTTCCAAGAGTGAAAAATAGTTACTGGTTCTTTATACATTTAACAACATAGCTTTGAAATATATAAAGGAAAAACAGGTAAAACCAAGACAAAACACATACACAACTTGTCAAATCATAGTAAGACTGGGAGACGTTAAGATACCACTCTCAAAAAATTACAGGTAAATTATAAGAAAAGTAAGTAATGTTATGAAGGATATGATTAATACGTTCAAATTAACCTAAAAGATACAATATTAATCTAATAAATAAGAATATAAAACACTCAGGACCCTACACAGAAAGAAACCACATTCTTTTCAAAGACGTGAGATAGTCACAGAGAAGGGTCACACGGCAGACATCAAAGGAAATATTAACAAATTCCTCACTGATGCTATCCTGCAGACTACATCACTAATTTAAATAAAGTAACTAAGAAAGTAATAATAAAATGATAACAAAAAAATTAATTGGGAATTTTAAACACATTTCTAAGTAATTATTGGTTAAAGAGTCAATCAAAGTATAAATCTTTAAATATTTTAAAGGAATGATGATGACCACATTACCTGAAAAAAAAAACCCCTGTGAGAGGGCGGCGCCTGTGCATCTAAGGAGTAGGGCGCCAGCCCCATATGCCTGAGGTGGCCGAGGTTTCAGCCCCGGCCAAGAACTGCAAAAAACAAAAAAACAAAAAACCTGTGAGATGCTATCAAAGGAGTACTCGGAAGAAATAGTGTACCAAAGGACATTTTAGAGAAAAACAATACAAATGTTTAAAATTAAATGAATTATTTCAAAGACGTGCTAGGAAGGAAAGGGGGGAGAAGAAAAAGATACACTCAATCAGGATAAAAGAATTTAGTAAGTACATAAGAACTAGAGACACAGAAAATATTAAGCATTGGAAGAGCACAATAAGAACAACATTAAACCAAAAACGAAGTCTGAATGAAATGGACAGTTCGCTAACAAAGTATAAATTGCCAAAACTGATCCAAAAACAGAGAACCCAACACCACAATAACTATAGGGTAAAAATTAAAGCAGTAAGATCTAAATCCTCAAAAAAAGGAAGGAGTCCTGAGACTGTTTTATAGCCTAATAGCAAACATTCAGAATAAATAATTTTCACTCTAAGCAAAATACTCCATAGCATAGAGAATTTACAGGAAACACTAAAGCTACTTAACTCCATGCTAGAACCAGTAAGAATTGCAAAGAAAAGAAAATTATTGTCCAGTCATCCTTCAAAGTAGATGTAAAATTCATTCCCAAGTAAAATAAAAATATAAAAATAACAAAGAGTAACATCAAGTAAAGTTTATCTCAAAAATGTAAGGATGGGGGCGAGGCATAGTGGCTCACACCTATAATCCTTGCACTCTAGAAAGTCGAGGGTGGTTGATCACCTGAGCTCAGGAGTTCAAGACCAGCCTAAGCAAGAGTGAGGCACTGTCTCTAAAAAAAAAATAGCCAGTCGTTGTAGGCACCTGTAGTCCCAGCTACTTGGGAAGCTGAGGCAAGAGGATTGCTTGAGTCTAAGAGTTTGAGGTTGCTGTGAGCTATGGAACTTTGCCCAGGGCGACAAACTGACACTTTGTCTCAAAAATAAAAAAGTAAGGATGATTTACATAAGAAAATTTATCAGTGGAATTCACTACATTATTTTATTGAGCAAAAGAAAGAAAAAGACATGATCAGGTCAAACCATTTTACTGTACACTCACAATAAAATTTCTTACCTAAGAATAGGAGAGAATTTCCTTAACCTGATAAAGAAAATTTAGGGGGAACTGATAGAAAATATGGGTTCATAGCAGTGAAATAAATATTAGATGAATTAAAATACGTAAAAATACATACAAGTGAAGATCTGTACTATCACTAGGATGAATCAACATCATTCCAGAAGTACTAGCCTGTGTATTAGGCAAAATCAAAAAGAAAGAAGAAAAACAAAAGACTGAACCGGGAGATACAGTTGTCATTAGTTATAGATGATTTGACTTTCTATAGAAAGAAAACCAAGAAAATCAACTGAGAAGCTTGTAAGAGCTCACATGGTAGCCAGATAATGAACAGTATTTTGTTACAAATCAAACAGCTCCTATACACCACCAATAAACAATGAGAAAACATGACTAAAAACAAATCCTCCGCAACATGGCAACAAAAACCCTAAAGTACTTTGCAATACACCCAAGAAGAGAAATATAATATTTGTATGAAATAAAACTAAAAATTAATGTTTTTTGGAGAAAAAGTTTGAATAAATGGAGTGACTGTTCCTGGATGGAAAGTCAGTATTTTAATTCTCCAAATTAATCTATTAATTGTATGAAATTCAGACAAAAAGCCAATTGCAATATTTAAAATCAAGAGGTGATTGTACATTCATTTGGAAGAATACTGAAGAATATCCAAACAATTCTGAAAAAAAGAATAATTAAGAGAATTCACTCTATCAGACAGCAAGATGTAAAATAAAACTATTAAGTCAATCTTTTATTTCCACAGAAATACAAAAATAAACTGACAGAATACAACATATAAGTTCAAAAACATTTGTATGTGACAAAAGCATTTCAAATCACAGGATGTGCACACTGGTCTATAGACAGGGCTGGAACCACCGACTGTTCTCGAGTACGGAGTGTGAGAGAATGAGAGGGACAAAAAGATTCATCTCTATCTCATGTTAGCAATAAATTGCAGACATGAGATACAAATTTTTCGTAAAGGTCTTAAGTGGGAGAATCAACCTATATCATAGAAAAGGCCTTTTTAAACAAAGTACAAAAAGACACAGAGAGGAAAAAACTGATAAAGTTGACTACCTGCAAACGCTCACTATCCCCATGAGAAATGGCACTATAAACAAAAAAAGCTGTGAGAAATATTTACCATATATATTAGACAAAAAAATAATATATAGATAATATAAGTAAATGTCATTCAAAAACAATACCAAAAATAGGGGAAAAAAGAAAGGAAAGCCCAGGAGTGAAATTGGCAAATGACATGAAAGCAGGTAATTTCAGGGGGAAAACAAATTGGCCAATAAACAGATGAAAGTATGCTCCATCTCCTTAGTCTATTCAAATTAAAATAAGATACTATTTTTCATATATCAGGCTGGAACAAAATTAAAACTTTACAGTACCAGGTTTTCTAAAGGTGTAACAAAATAGTGACTACGTTCTGCTTTTTCAGTGAGAACACATGAATGTAAGTAAATGCTTGGAAAGGATTCTAGGAATATTTATACACCTAAGGGATAAAGTAGATAGCTTGGAGAGGTGGTATGGGAGGGGTAGCAAAACATCAAGATTGGGAGTCACAAAAAAAATAGCTTTTATCTGTTCAGCATTCATTCACAACCATTTACTGAGTATTTAATACACGTCAGGCTCTCTAAGACTCTAAGAAGCAAACAAAACGAAGTCCCTGTTTTCACACAGCTTCCTTTCTAGACAGAGAAGCAATAATAGAAAACACTTTCTATTTAAATTTAAAATAATCCCAGAAATTAGTACAAAAATAAAACAGGACTATTTTATTCCAAAATATATTAGTCATTGACAAAGAAAAATGTACTTATGTATTACTTGTCAAATAGAAAACAAAATTTTTTTTTTTCTGAGACAGAGCTCTGGCACCTGGAGTAGAGAGCTATGGCATCAGAGCTCACAGCAACCTCAAACTCTTGGGGTGAAGGGATCAGTCTTACCTCAGTTTTTCTATTTTAGTAGAGAAGGGGTCTTGCTCTTGCTCACGCTACTCTCAAACTCCTCAATTAAGCAATCCACCTACCCTGGCCTCCCAGAGTGCTGGATTACAGGCATGTGCCACTGTACCCAGCTGTGAAAATAGAAATATTAATTTTTTAAACTTTATAACATTTTATTTTCTCTTTAATAGTTTGCATTTGGGGAATTTATGCACCTAACAATATTTAATCTTCTAAAATACCTGAATAAAAATTCCAAAAACGCCAAACCAGCAACTGACCAGAAAACCTGGATTTAATAATCAGAAATGCAGGTTTTGTATTGATACGGGTTTTTTCCAGGATTTTTTTTTTTTTTTTTTTTTTTTTGCAGTGTTTTTTGGCTGGGGTTGGTTTTGAACCGGCCACCTCCGGTATATGGGACTGGCACCCTACCCCTTGAGCCACAGGCGCTGCCCCATGTATTAATATGTTTGCACATTCCACATAGCACTGAGTGGGGGCAGGGTAGCACCTTCTGTCTGGTCTCCTGAGATGGAGCTAAAAGCTACCTGGGCTTCACAGATGTGGTGAAGAAGTTCCATGGGTCTTGAGAAGAACATGGGGTTAGGTCCCTGAGGTCACACTCAGGCCCTAACTGGGCAAAAAATTCTTCCACTAGCAACCTGCCATGCCTTCCCACCACTAACACACACTTAAATCACTGGTCCTGAGCCCCTTCCATACAACAGGAAGGAAAAGTTATCTAGCTTAAGCCTAGGGGCCCAACAAGATTTCTAAACCAGGCAAGGTATGCTGGCTGAGGCCTGTGATCCCAGCACTTAGGGAGACTCGAGTAGGCAGGAAGACTACTTGAGGCTATAGTAAGCTATGATCATGCCTCTGTACTCTAGCCTGGGCACAGAGCAAGACCCTTTCTAAAAAGAAGAAAACACTTCTGAACCAAAGAACCATACAGGACAATAAAAACTCTCAGACTTCCAAGTCAAAAACAGATGTCAGTTTTCTGTTTCCTGAATATCTCCAGAATAACACACGTACAAATTTCCCCCATATTTGAAGGAAAAAAAAGAGACCACCGACTGCTATACAGTCTACGGTTTATTTGGTAAAGAAAGACAAACTCAAATATTGGTACTTTGAAAGTTATATTCTACAGGTATTTGATTAAAATATTTTGTAGACGGCTGTAAAGCTGTTAACTCATTTCTTTTCAGATTACATACAGTGTCCAAGATAGAAAAAGCTCCTTCACATGTTATTTTACCACTAATACGTCTTAAAAATATACTCACAAATATATTTTAGATATTATTCAATTTGTTAGAAATTCTACTCCATTCAATTAACCTGTCAAAAAAAAAGAATTATATAAAATGTGATATTCGAAGATTATTTTTATTACTTACATAGACAACGACCAAAATATTTTTAAAAAATAGCCCACAAAAACATGCTGCATTTGGAAAGCAATGACTCACACTCCAAAGAACTACTATTTTTTTAAGATACTCCACATCTGCCCTCTATAGAACACATGTTCAAGGCACAAACATTTGTGTAAAGCGAAACTTCCCTTAAAACAAGTGTGTTTATTTGAACACACAATTTCAGAACCAAATCAACAAGTGTTTTACAGGTTCACACTCATAAGGAATCCCATGTGTTTATTTGAACGTAATTGCACTGAAATAAACACAGCTGCGTTTATTTCAACGTGTGAGAATCCAGATCTACACATGTTTGTGCAAGAATGAATCACAAAACCATGTTTTAGTGCTCAGAAATGTGAATAGGAAATAGCACAGTGCACAATCACTTTCTCCAAGCACATCACTAAAAATCAAATCTATAGCTAAAAGATATTTCAGGAAAATATCAATTCAATACGGGTGTCCATAAAGTTCGAGTGCAATTTAAAATAGCTGTCTATTTTATTTAACTCAAATAAAAATGAAGTCCTCCATTTTTCTCTCCCTGGTCCCATACATCTTTATCCCCTTCTCCTCAGAAGCAGACCAATGTCATAAATTTGAGTAAACAAAACACAGCATTGTTTGGGATGTTTTCTAAAAGATATTTAGAAGTTATAAAGTAAAAATTATTCTGTAGTATGTTTGTTTTCTCACTACTGTTGAGATTAATCTATACTAATTCATTGATTTTAAGAGCTGCATATTCATTCCATTATCTCAATACCCCACGTATTATCTGTTTCCCCACTGGTAATCCTTGAGGCTATTTCCAGTTTTCTCTGTTACAAAACAACTCTACAATGAAAATTCTTATATACATGTCCTTATGCATATAAAAGTTTCTCTGGGGTATATAGATATATAAATAGGTGTAGGGGCATATAGATATATAAATAGGTGTAGAGTTGCCATATATTTTTCAACTTTTGCTAGATAGACGAATTGCTCCCCAGAGTGGTTCTATCTATTTGCACTGATATGTAATGGATCTACATAACCAAGCCAATATGTCCTAAGCACAGTCTTTAAGGATCAGCTTTTTAAATGACAAATTGTCACTTATTCCACACCTTAACACCACCTAACTACCAATTATGCAGATTTTCACATTCCCATTTGATCCACTTAGGTTAGTTAGCATGGCAGTTCTCACCAAGTGATTTCTGTCCCCTAAGAGACATTTATCAATGTCTGGAGACATATTAACTGTCATGACTAGGCGAGTGGTACTATCATCTAGTGGCTAAAAGCCAGGGATGCTGCTAAACTTTCTACAGTGGACAAGACAGCCGCCAACAACAAAGGATTATCCAAACTAAAATGTCAACAGTATATAATGTTAGCAGTATGATTCAGTCTGGCCCTGTTTTTCATTTGGTCTCCTCAATTAAATTGCAGCATTTTTGTCTTCCTCAGTGCTCTGAATAACCTTCCCCCTACCTACAGAATATCCACCTGTTTGTTCTAGTAGAAACTGGAGACACAAATTCACTTTTACTCCTTGGCCAAATGTAAGTGCCAGAAACTTCTGGCCTACAAGATCATTCTTTAGATAACAGTAAGCAGTGACTTCAAAAGGAAGTGTCTTCTAATACCACACATAAACAGCTGGATGCAGAGAGAGGAGAATGATACAACTCCTAACACCAGCCCCAATTATCAGAATATTTACATTCTTTCTGAAGTAAATGACTACACATATCTAAACTGAAACAACTGGAAATACAACTAAATCTGAGTCATACAGCTTATCAGAAAAAGATCTTACTCTCACTTCCTAGTTGACTTTACTTAGTATCTCAGCTGACATTTTTTGCCATTTTGACTATTTATATATGTAAGCCAAAGTATAGCAAGAAAGAAAAGACTATTTAAGCCACATCATTTAATTACTTCTTTTGGGAAAAGGAAAGAAAAGACAAGAAATAAAAGGTCAAGATACACCTAAGAAGAGCTAAAAAGACACGTTTGGTTTTCTCCATCTTAGATGATTTTTTTTGTCATGTTTCCCATTATTTCCCTCAACTGAATTATAAAGCAATAAGAGGTTTAGCTTTCCCTGAATGTAATATGCAAAATCTAACTTCACTATTCATTTGGAGGCCATGTGAGTAAGTGGATTAAAAAAAAAAATGAACAAGAAATTAAGAGACCAAGAATTCTAATCCTAACTGACAGTGACCCTCTCTTACTATTTCCATTGTAGCTTTCGATGACTGCGTCCACAATGAAGTCTTCTACATCTACACATGCACCTCTGAGTTCAGCTCAGCATTCTCAGCTACTTACTTGCTTGACATCTTCACAAGGGCCGACCCTTGCCAAATGGCATGCTCCTGAGCTTGCTTTCAAACCGAAATTCTCTGCACATCCCAGACTCCACACCACAGAAACTCCGTCTATGTGGGAAAGGATCAGCATGCCCTTAGGCAGCCAACATCCTCAGTTATTTCCACTCCTTTAGTTCCCAAAGTCATCTACTGCTGCTTCCTTGTTATCTTTTCAGTCTGTTTCTCCTTTTCCAGTTTTTCTGCTACAGCTGAGAACAGGTTCCAGCATATCCCGTACATACTGATTATTTCCAAACTTGTTTTCCTCTTGCTTATCCCTAGTTTCTCTTCCTAAAATTCACCCTATCCATCTGCCATCACATTAATCTTCCTATAGTTCTAACTATGTCACTTACTAGTTTAAAAGTCTTCACTGTGGATATCTGTAACTTGGCTTCAAACCAATGTTAAATGACTTTTCTCCCAGAACTCTCTTTGATGGGCCAAATCAAATCCAAACAATAACCAGCTTACACACAAACCCATATTTGCATGCCACATGCCTCTTCTCAGGATATTCCTTCTACCTAAAAAGACTTTCGCATAAATTTGTATACATCCAGATCTTATCATACACTTTAAGACAGAATCAAGTCATACCCCTTCCATGATAATTTCTGTCTTCCCCCAGTCAAAACCAACTCTTTCTTCTGAATGGTCTCTTGTTCATTGATGCCTATGCTGTTTTGCTATTACTGTTCTGACCATGACAGACAGTACAGCCAATGGTGACACAGATGGACTCTGGTGCTAGGCTGCCTGAGTTCAAATCCCATTACTAGTTGTGAGACTTTGAGCTAGTTACATAATTTCTCTGCATCTCAGTGGGGTACACTGCAGTGCCCTACCTCGATCCCCTTTATCTGGCCAATATACCCACTGCTCAGCTGCAATGTTGACTGCTAACAGCTCATAGCTCCATGATAGCTACCTTGCTCAGAGAATCTGGGAGATTATATCCTTTCCTCACTGTTTGGCCCGTAGAATGCCCTCTCTCCAACCCCTCTTTCTTAAAGGCAACTCTCCAGTGCCATTTACTCTCCTAAGTTCCCTATGGGTTTTAGTAGAACCCATTTGCCCAGCTTTTTCGTCTAATCCAGCATTTCTCAAATTTTGCCTCCAGTCAAAATCCACTTGGATGACTTATTAAACCACAGGTTACTGCTCAGCCTCCCTGAGTTTCTGGTTCCGGGTTCTAGAGTAACACCTAAGAACAGGTATTTCTAACAGGCAATGCTGACACTACCAGTCCAGGGACCACTGCCCTCCCACCCTGTTTTCCTCCCTTGCTATGACAGGTTCCTCCAGGTTTCTCTCTCAATAAATCACTTACACAAGAGCCTACATCACAGACTCTGCTTCTAGAACTGATCTAAGACATACAGCTTCCTAAATGTATAAAAGAGGTACATTGTTATTTAACTCAAATGATTACTGTGCAGATGAATCAGACAATATACACAACAGGCTTAGAATAGTACCTGGCATATAAAAAAATCTTAAGTAAGTAAGTATTGGTTACCATCATCATGTCACCTAATAATACTAAACACTCCTTGAGCACCTATGCTCTATCTATCTCTTACCCAACTATGTATCTCCTTTGTTACCCAAGGCTAATATTGACAGCCGAAATCAATCTGTTGGGCTTAAGGTATTCTGCACTGCACTAGACAAAATGACTAAAACTTGGTTTCTACTGAAAAGGAGCATTAATATCTGCTCTTGGAAGATTCTGGACGACAAGAGAGGTCTAAGTACTTAGTCACAGTTGCTACAGGCAGTTTTCAAGAAAGAATTCAAGAAATGGGAATGAAAGCAGAGAATGGGTCATCAGAGGGGTTCTCATACGGTAAGTACTAGAAAGTGTCAAACGTTATCCTAGAAAGGATATCAATGGAATTAAAGAGTAGATCATGTGCATGTAAATAAGAACTTTACTATAAAATAGATTACCAACAAAAACAATGACTGTGAATAAATCTTTAATTTCCTGATCACAAATGTTTGATTTGATAAACTGTCTGCAATTAGAGATATAGGAATTCTTGGCATTTCAGTGAATGATGGTCATCAGCCAATTTTTCTGGTCTATGTTAGACTTTAGCCAAAGAAAGTCCATTAAGTAAACGTCTAGTCATTTTGCTCAGCTATCAGGTTGATGAAGACCACACGTCTCAAAATGGAATGCCCATGACATCATCCCCTGCCACCAACCCTGGGAAATAGAGATTGGTATAACAAGTAGATGCCATAAAATGAAAAAGGCAAATGTCCCTAAGACATCAATTTTCTTAATAGAAAATAATTTCAAACACGACTTCTACATTATATTCTTGACAGGTGTGTGAAGTACACCAGCATATGCTTTTGTCAATCTTCAAACTATATAGAGTACTTAGATCTACACATCTCACTGTATGTCAATTTTTACTTCAACTTGGAAAAAAAAATCAAAAACCATATCAAAATCAAAAAAATCAAAAGACATTCATATTACAGAATACCAAATGGACTTTTAAGATAAAGCATTCTAGAAACGTCAACAAATCTGAGCTTCTGGCAGCAAAATGTGGGCTATGACCCCTGACTCTGTAAGAATGTGAGTTTACTTCCCTCTGCCTTTCAGGTACTTCAGTAGAAAAACATGTGAAGCAGAATACTAACACATCCAAAGACCCCTCAAGTTCTACCTTTTCTAACATCGTATTTGATTATTTTATGTAAACTGAGACTTTTCTGGAAATTTAAGTATTAGGAATACCACTTAGTCTCTGCTTTCACATTTCCTAAAGCAATCTCTTCACACACAAATACACAGAGTATCAGAACATCACTACAACCACAGCAGCTTCAATAGGACAGCCCCACTAGTTTTGTTAATTAAAGAAATAACCGCAGAAAGTTACCAGATACATATCTGTATAAGGCTGCATAACCCCAAAGCATTTACATGAAATATACCCCAGCAGGGCAAAGGGATCTGAAAGTTTGCTCAGCAAAACAGTTTAGCCTCAAGGTAAACATCTAAACAGCATCTAATTCAAAAATAAATAAGCAAACCCACACTAAAATTATAAAATTAATATAAGCCATTTTATATATAATAACCACATAAAACCTGTTCATTAAAGATGTATTGAATCACAGACTTGAATAGGCAGTGAATTCTATTAACCAGTAATTTTCTAAAAAGGAAGCAAAGTCTTAGTATCTTGGAGGAATGTGGCAGGATCGCAGCAAAGAGTAATATCAGAACACGTGAACCAACATTGCTGAGCAAATCCCTGAACCACTCACACCAGTACCTGATCTGACAGTGGAGACAAGAGCTTGTCTTAGAAGGTCATGGCTTTCTACACCCTGACATCACCACCCTCCCAAGGTTATAGACAAACTCCAAAGCCTCCTACTTGCTATAATGTCTCCATTGTTTTTGTATCTTAAACAAATTTCTTTAAATTAAGTTTTTGCAGAAATGCACATTTCCTATTATCTTGGCTGAGGACAATTTTTAACATTTCTGCACTAATGTTTAAGCCATGCGTGGTGGGGGAAAGAATATTCATATAGAAACCTTTTAAGACCCTAAGAAATTACCACTCATCAGAATCACCAAAATTAGAGAACATAATCCTTTGATGCTTTATTCACGATTTCACAGACTGAATCCAAAGATGCTTTTAGCATTCAAGAAGAGAGCCTCCTTCAGTGACCAACTCTCCATATTGACACTATGAAAGATATCCTTCCTTGGGGCTTCTTGAACTTACATCTTTCTAATCCAGAGATGCATTGTGTATTTCCAGAACATGAACATTGTGTTCCTAAAGGTGCGTGAATAGCTGTTTTGGTTCAGTTTCTGCTTTTTGATGGATAATTTTTTTGTTATACTTTTATGATCATAGCAGTCAATATCTTCTCGAAAAGTTAACAAGCACTCTCCAAGCTTGTTCTGGGGGTCTTTGAGGAAGAACCCAACTTGGATTATTTCTCCCTTTGTACATTACTTTCCCCTTGGAAACCTATAAATTCCTTTGTGAACAAAGTACATCTAAGACCTTAAGCCAAGGGGCAAACACAAAAAAAGTATTCCAACTACACTATATTGTTTGGCCAAATCATCCTGCTCTCCTCCCTTCTACTCTAAACTGTTGACTGTGCAAGTAGAGGGCTAAGACAGGAGATGGGAAGCTGAGCAACTAAACCTCAAGCTGGAGGCTTTGGGATAGCAGAAACAAATTCCCTGAATAGAAAGAAGAAACAAATGTGTTTTTAAAAAAGGGAAGATTCCCACAGTAAAATATAGCCATCTTTGGTCATTTACATGTATTTATTTCTTGAAAAATATTCTTTAGATTATAGCTTTAGATAGCATGGGAAAGGCAAAAATGATGTTCTAATAATTGCTGTTGATAAAAAGCCTTCCGAATAGCCCTATCAGCAAACAATATTACCACTAAATTGTCTTCCCACAGATTCACTTCTATATCATCTTATCACTCAAGGTCATAGAGGAAAAAAAAAATTGTCCTTATCAAGTTTCAAGTACAGATCCTTGAACAACACAGGTTTGAAGTACACAAGTCCACTTACACATGGATTTGCTTCCATCTCGGCCATTCTTGAGACAGCAAGACCAACCCCTTCTCTTCCTCCTCTTTCTTAGCCTATTCAATGTGAAGATGATGATGATGATGAAGACCTGTACGATAATCTACTTCCACTCAGTAACAGCAAATATATTTTCTCTTTCTTATGATTTTGTTTTTTTTTTTCTTTTGTAGAGACAGAGTCTCACTTTGTCACCCTTGGTAGAGTGCCGTGGCGTAACACTGCTCACAGCAAACTCCAACTCTTGGGCTTAGGCAACCCTCCTGCCTCAGCCCCCCAAGCAGCTGGGACTACAGGCACCCGCCACAATGCCCAGCTATCTTTTGTTGTTGTTGCAGTTTGGCGTGGGCTGGGTTTGAACCCACCACCCTTGGTATATGGGGCCGGCGTCCCACTCACTTAGCCAAAGGTGCCGCCTTAGATTTTCTTAATAACATTTTCTTTTCTCTAGCTTTATTATAAAAATACAATATATAGTACATACAACACACAAAATATGTATTGATTGACAATGTATGTTATTGGTAAGGTTTCCTATCAACAATAAGTGATTAGTAGTTAAATTTTTGAAGAGTCAAAAACTAGACACAGATTTTTCACTTGCACAGGGGTCACCATCCTAACCCTCACATTGCTGAAGTGTTAACTGTACTTACCAACTATAAGATACAAACACACCTACAGAGTCAAGTAACTGCTTATCTGAAACATCTAAAAAAAGAAATCATAAGAACCAAAAAGGCTACATTTTCCTGAAATAACATTTAACCATTGTTAAAAATTTAGAAAATAGGTACTCAAGAACTGAAGATCAAATGCAAGTAGACAGAGTAAATAAAGAATGAAATGAACAGAACATGTATAAACCAAATTGTAAGTAACTATACCTTTTGCGTAAAATTAATCTTGTGGGGCGGCGCCCGTAGCTCAGTGGGTAAGGCGCCAGCCACATACACCGAGGCTGGTGGGTTCGACCCTGGCCCAGGCCAGCTAAAACAACAATAACTGCAACAAAAAATAGCCCGGAATTGTGGTAGGCGCCTATAGTCCCAGCTACTTGGGAGTCTGAGGTAAGAGAATCACTTACACCCAAGAGTTGGAGGTTTCTGTGAGCTGAGACACCACAGCACTCTACCCAAGCAACAGCTTGAGATGCTGTCTCAAAAAAAAAATAAATAAAATTAAGAAAAATTAATATCGTGCTCAAAAAATAAGTGAAATGGTACCCAAATCTGTAATCAAAAGTCCCTTCTCATTGTTCTGTTCCTTGATCTTCAGCTTCTGTTGTCTGGAAACAGTACAGCACCCCAAATACGAGCACTCCTGGGTTTAGATCCCAAGTCTCTTTACCTTCTCCGCATGCCTACTTGATTTCCTAACAGCATTTGCTGCACATACGAATCAGCTACAGGACTTAAGAAAAAGTCACATTCTTGGACCCCACTCTGAAAATTCTTACTTGTTCAGGAACTGACCTGAAGATAGAAGCTGGGAAATCACAGCTGGCCCCTAAGGCCTCACGTGTCTCTTCAGCTACCCTTTCACTTCGGTGTATGATACAGTATTTATCATCCCACTGCCAACTTACATCCTCCTGCAGACTAGTTCTTCTGTCCTGACTTCAGCTTCTAAAATCCACCTCTCCAGCTCCGGCCCCAGGATCTCTCTTCCCACATTCTGCCCTCCCAGATACAGCCCTCAGGCCCCAATCAGTCGGTTAGCCTATGCATTAAAAAGCAAGGGCCTAGATTTTAGCCCTAATAATCACTTGGAAGCAGGGGGAAAAGGCAAACTGGTCACTGGCTCAGGCTCTAGAGTCAAAATGACCGGAATTTAAATCCTGAAGCACAGAGTACTTATGTGGATAAGATATTAATCACCTGGAGTCGAGATTCTTCAATGGATAAAATGGGGAACAATAATATCTATCTCAGCCTTACTGTAAAGATTAAATAAGAATTTAAAATACCTATCACATTATGTCTGGCACATAATGTTCTATAGCGAGAGCAATTATTATGATAAATAAAGATGAATATATAAAAATGGCTAAATCTTTCACTATAATATAATGAGAATTTTCATCATTCATTTTAATGAGATAAGCCAAGCTTTTCATTACTGACCCATCCATTCAAACTCAGCAAATTCAGCTGAGGTTTAACCTTACCAACCTGAGATCACTGTTACTCCAAAATAATACTTTTGAAATCAAGTTCCTGCCTATGAAGTCAAATAAAGTACAGCACTTAAAGGGTGGGTAAAATGAGGTCTTCACTACCTCAGCAAAAATGACTAAAAGTGGTTCTGATCTATAAATCCCTACATAATTGGAGCTGCAATGTCCTTAGAGATTGTGTATCTCCCTGCCTCTCATGGTTGTTGAGACCAGCTGAAATGTTCTTGTTCTCCAGACCTCAACAAGGGAAATATGAAGAAACTATATGAGAATTCATCATCTTACTTCAAGAGAAATAACCTTTAGTTGGGGGAAGGGCAGCTAGGATGATTCCTATTCTGTCATTTCTTTCCGAGTACTTTTACTAATTTTTAACACAATTTAACTTGTAACAATGACTTACAGGATAGTGACTTGATTTCACACTTTTCCATCTATAAAATTTAGAGTAAAACCTGTTTGTGCAAAGTCTCTAATGCCTGTTTTCACTACTAGTATGGAAGCTGGTGGAGGTATCTATTTCTATTTGGTTTTTATTTGCAGGGCTTAATACCATGTCTGCCAGGCATATGGCAAGACCTCAATAAATGTTCATTCAGTGAATGTTAATAGTTCTTGTGATCATCCCAAGAGTTTACTTCTGAATATATCAAGAGTTGTTTCCACTGCTTCTCTAACATGAGCAGAGGATCAGACCAAGTCCAAGAGTAATCCCTTAACACTGTAATGTTTCTAACAGTTGAAACAAACCCAGCAATTATTTACTGAGGGTATCTTTCATGTGCCATGCACTCTGCTCAGAAGAGCTCAATGTTCTGCAACTAAAGTAAACATGAGGCCTTTCAGCCCCCTTCATGAAAAGAGATACAGGTCAGGAACTTGTACAGAATACCAAAAAAAATTGAATTTTAAAATACTACTATTTATCAATGTTTATGGGAGCTTCTTCCCCTTGTGGCCCTAACAGGACACTGAGTCACAGAGAATTACTCCTAAAAGGATGTTCCTGATTATTCTAGGCCAACATCTTATTTCATACATGAGAAAACTGAGCCCTATTAAAATAAAGTATATGACACAGGTTACTCAGGTAAGTATTACAAAAGGGCTAGAAGATGAGTTTTCCAATTTTCTGGAATAAATGCCCTTACTTACAATTTAGGTCCATGATGCCAGAAAGAGAGGATTATTCATGTTACATTTTTCTACTGTGTCTTCTAACAGTCTTATACATTTATGCTAAAGGTAAAGGCAAAAGCTGATTTTTCTATCAAAAATGCACTATACAAAATAAAACAAACTATTCTAAACATTACTCTTCTAAATGTTTCTTTAAAAGAAAAAATTCACTGAAGTGCTTTCTTAGAAACTGCTTTATAGAATTGATGATCATAAAGAATTTTCATATAAAAATCAACAAAGTGTTATCACTGGGCTCATTACTAATCCAAGATGCAGCATCAAATAAGTAACTGATAAGTGGTTTTTTTTTTTTTTTTTTTTTTTGCAGTTTTTGGCCAGGGCTGGGTTTGAACCCACCACCTCTGGCATATGGGGCTAGCGGTTATTTTTGTATTTCCTCTCTCCTTTCCTTGTATATGGGTATGTATGCATTTATAATACAGAAAAATACAAAGGGCCCAAAAGAACTATAAAAATAAATTTATAGTATATAAAAACTGAACTCTGTTGTAAATTACCTAAACATTGATATAGTAACTTTACTAAATATTTTTTGGCTTTCAGAATGTTTGTAACAGCTCTTGGGAGAGTGACTTAGACAGTATTAAAACTCTCAAAAAAGTTGTTCCAGTGAATTAGATTTCATGCTTTCATTTTCTCAAAGAGTTCCTACAGCAAAAGAAAGCATTCAAAACCATTCCACTAAGCCACCAGCTGAAGCATTAAAGTGGGCCGTCAATTTAGCCTCTAAAACATCGCTTGGCTCCACACGCTCTCCAGTCCCTACAGCCACCCTTTCATGTGAGGCTTTTGCCACCCATCTCCTGCTCCAGTGTCACCAGAGTTGCCTACTGAACCTGCTTTAATGATTCTCCACTGCTTGGCCTGGCAAGTATGACCCCCCAGGTTCTGACCCTGATCTTACTTAAAATATACATTTTCCTTGCACTCACCCTTTCTTCAGCAGACCTGATTGATCACTACTGGAGCACCTAGCCTCCCCTGTGTTTTCTGATCTCTAGCATGCGTTTGCTTATAGTTTTGAATCACTCACCAAGACTGTCCTTTCCTATTTTTCATTCGACCAACAAAAACTTATTGACAGGCTATTCTGTACCACCTGCTAAAAATACAAAAACAAATAAGTTAATCTCTCTATGCTCAGGTGCAGGTGGATGTGCTCAAATCCCTTTCAATAGCCAAGGGCCATTTCAAGTTTCTATGAGGACTTCCCTAATAATGGAGCCAAACATTACTAGTCCTTCATCTGATCTCCTTTACCACACTATCTGTATCTCCCACGAGTGACTAATCACTCTATCCAAGAGTCAACACAGGTCTTCACAGGTACTGAGCATCTCCTATATGCAGGAATGTGCCAGATATTTGCCTTTATGAAATCCCATTAAGGTCTCATAAGGTGGTTCTTCCCACACTTCCTTTCCTTTCCTGTTGCGTCTGTTGTATGCACTCCTTGTGAACAGGGATACTCCATACCTACCCTTATCTACTTTGTAACATTACAGTGCCTAGGACATAGTAGATGCTCAATAAATACAATATGCTGAAAGAATAGATAAACCTGTAAATGAATGGGTAAGAGTAGGGGAGAAGGGAGTATTTCTTACCAAAGAATTTTTGAAAAGAAAACACTAGCTCAACACTTCTCCCTTGACTCCTTACAAATTATTTTAAAATCGAAATCCTCTCTTCCTCCTACTTGGTATTTTAAATTTAAAGGCAACTGAGAACAGCACACTTGTTTAAGACACTTGCCTTAGGACTTGCTTGCCAGTCCAAAAGGCCTACTGACTAACTAGCTTGAGTGCTACTGAAATTTCAAAGAAAAGTCTTAAGACAAGTATGAGTGAGTACCTAAGCTGCAAGGAATGCACACGGTTTAACCCTAATTCTGCCCACTATAGAGAAAGCCATCCAGAGTACCAGGCATCCTTCTCCAAGCATAACAATGGCTTCCCAAACGCCTACCATCAGGTACAAACTTCTGTACAACCTTTCATGCTGAACAGGAATGTCCCCAAAAGTGCCAGAAGCACTCTAAAAACATTGCAGAAAGAGACATGCAGATCTTAGAAAAGGACAGGGCATCCCTGAGGTTAGCACCATGCCTACCATCTTTGCACACACCCCCACACCCCTCCTGGACTTGTACAATTCCTGACAGAGTATGACCCGTATCTAACCAATCACAAATCACCCTAGAGAATGCCACCTTCTCTCACTCTCCTTCCCTTGCTTTATTTTTCCTGTAACAAATAACCATGGAACCTACCGCATGGCTTATTTTATTTATAGTCTCTTTTCTCCCACTAGAAAGAACACTCCATAAAGGCAGCAATCTTAACCATCACATTATTACTCCTATAATCTCAGAGATGACAACAGAGCCTAGACCATATTAAGAGCTCAATAAACGTTTGTTAAGTAAATGCTACATTTTTTTATTATCTAAGTAATGTTCTGATTTGTCTTTAAATATACAGTACTACCCATTTTCAGGAACTCCCCCCAAAACAACTTATTTCCTGAACCTGGAATTTTTTTTATTCATAAATGATTATAAGATCATACATTAAGCTTATGAATACACAAATGAACACACTGAACAACAGCAAAAGTGTCTTTATTTGTAACAGTATAAATTTATGACTGCTAAGTGCCTGTATGCAAAGCATTGGAGTGCTTTGTATAGCTTGTATCTTTAATTTTCAAAATGACTCTAAAAGAAACGTTCTATCTTCCTGGGTTATAGATGGGGAAACTATCATACCAAGAGGTTAAGTGCCTTGCCCAAATTCACACAGCTAAGAGGTGGCACAGATGGCATTCAAATGGGAGTTGTCTGACACACGGTCACTCTTTTAAAACACACTGCCTCTCAGGTAGGCATTTAAAAGACCGACTCAATTAGATTTCTGAGAGTGTAGCTGAACCTAGAACTCCACTTTAAATTATGACATAGAAGCCAAGCAAATGAAGAACACAAGAAACTGTTCCAGGAATCCAGGTGCCAGAGTCCCAAGATAACTGAGAAGCAGAGTAAAAAGGGAAGTGGCTTTGGACTTAGGAGCTGGCCCCACCCACATGACTCCAGGTGGGTTAGGATGAGTAAGCTTTGCTCTCAAAATCTGTAAAAAGAGAGAGAAGAGGGGAGGAGAGGGGAGGAAAGGGGAGGAGAGGGAGGAGAGGGGAGGAGAGGGGAGGAAAGGGGAGGCGAGGGGGGGAGAGGGGAGGAGAGGGGAGGAGGGGGGGGAAGGAGGGGAGGGGAGGGGAAGAGATGAGGGAGTTGGATAAATTCTATCACCAAGATTTGTTATGCCCTTTTAGTGAACTGAGATACTTGAAAACATACAGAAGAGTGCTTGGTATGCAATAGGAAGTAAATACCTATTATATTTAATGTCATATTCATTTATTAAAGGGTAGGGAAAAATATAAAAAAGGGAAAATCAACTGGGATAGGCTTCATGGGAATCTGAGAGACAGCTAATCCTATCTTAAAATTGTATTGCAAAAAAACCTGCAGTGGCGGCGCCTGTGGCTCAGTAAGTAGGGCACCAGTTCCATATGCCGAATGTGGCGGGTTCAAACCTGGCCTCCTCGAACTGTAAAACAAAAAAATAGCCAGGCATTGTGGTGAGCTGAGCACCTGTAGTCCCAGCGACTCAGGAGGCTGAGGCAAGAAAATCGCCTAAGCCAAGAGTTGGAGGTTGCTGTGAGCTATGTGACACCAGGGCACTCTAGCCAGGGTGATAAAGTGAGACTCTGTCTCTACAGGAAAAAAAAAAGAGCCTGCAAAATTCTAAATTCACCTTGCATTTCATTCATCTGTGAGGGCCCATTCCAATGGGGGTGAGGGGTGGATGTCAGAGACTAACCCCACCAAAGGGATTTTTGAACTCTAGACAACAGAACATGCAAAAACAAATGGGTCAGTGGGGTCAGTCTCCGACCTCCCCTTCATCAAAATGCAACTGTTACGTCAATATAAGGTACAAACATCACCTATGCAAATAAGATGAAGTTCAATAATTTCATTTATTGAACAAGTATTTAGTGAGTGGTCTCCAATATGATGAATTTACAAAAGACACTGCTTTATCATAAATGCTTTCTTAAAGTTCTGCTAACTGTAATTTATATCATTATCCTGACTATTGCTAAAACGCAAAGCTATAAATCTTAACAAAAAAAAAATTTACAAATGACTGCATTTTTTCATGTTGTGTGAGGAAATACTTTTCTAATACTATCTCAGTATAATATAAAACAAGTTGCTGGCTCGGCACTTGTGGCTCAAGGGGCTAAGGCGCCAGCCACTTACACCTGAGCTGGCGGGTTGGAATCCAGCCCCGGCCGCCAAACAATAATGACGGCTGCAACCAAAAAATGGCTGGGCGTCGTGGCGGGCGCCTGTAGTCCAAGCTATTTGGGAGGCGGAGGCAAGAGACTCGCTTGAGCCCAAGAATTGGAGGTTGCTGTGAGCTGTGATGCCACAGCACTCTATCCAGGATGACTGCTTGAGGCTCTGTCTCAAAAAATAAAATAAAATAAAATAAAACAAGTTGCTTAGTTGTTACTTGATTAGCTCCTACATATTTTTAAAGCAAGGAAATAAGCACTGACTAATCATTTAAACTATCCTGAGCATTATGAAGTTTTACTTAAAATACTCATTACTCACAAGTCAGAATAAATAAAGTAACAGAGCCATTATGTTAATAAACCATAACAGAAACTGGTTGGGTAAGAACATTTTCAGCAAATCAATGTAACTACTTTTCCTTCTGAAAATACAGCAGTAGCAGAGGGGATAAAGGAACCACATATTACTTTTAGGTGTAATATTATATTTATAATAGAATACAGATTTTCAGGTCCCAAAGTATCATGATCAAATATCTAATTCATACATTTCAAATTAATAAAACATATTTAACAAAATTTTTTCCTTGGATTAACACTACCATGTATTTTTATAATAATAAAAGATTTTTTTTAATTAACTCAGAAGTCCCAACCCTTTCCACTAACTGAAAAGAAGGTAATAAAAAGTCAAGATGGGATATGAGTTTCTGACATGAATTATTTACAAAAATTATGTGTCTCATGTAAGATAAAATGATGCACTCCTAAAAATATTTGTCACTAAAACCATTTGATAATGAATGATTTAATGATGTATATCGTGAAATGAAATCTTAAAAATCTGGGAGTTTGATGTAGGCAAATAACCAGTGTTCTGACAATAAACTATAAAACCTGTGGTCCCTAAGTTACTCAAACTAAAATTTCCTAAATTACGACAGTAGTAAAAATAAAATAAATATCCAATAATTTATGAGCAGGAATAACTGGCTAAGAAGTAACAGATTGGCAAAGTCTAAAGAGTTAAGGAATCAAAATATAGATGATCAGGGCTCCCAGGTCTTAGATCTTCAGAACACACAAAAAAGTGTACTGATTGAAACAAACATTGTACAGTCAGTGTGTTAAGAGCTAGGAAACCGCAGGAAAGCTCAGGGACAGGACCTAAATACAAGTAAAGGGTAAGTATTACCTTGAGGTTTTCATGCACTATTCCTACTAGAAACAATTAGCACCAGTGAGCTCCTGTAAACAAGCACTCTCCTTTTCACAAACCAGCAGTATTTTACTGCCCTTTCTACCAAACTGTGAAGAAGACTGGTAAAGAGTACCATTTCAAAATCTTTGTTTGGAGCCCTGTATTTTATAACCATGTCCCTGAATCGGAAAAGAAGCCCCAGCACAACTGTGGTTTTAACTACTTAATGCATCAGCACTACCTACTGGGCAAGACCCAAACTCTACCATGGGAGCACCACAGACTACCCAAGCCACGGACAGGGCAATGGATTTCCTGCTGAATATCCCACCAATTGTCACTCCCTAAGGAAGAATAAGAAAGGTTAATTACTCCTTGTTAACAAAATAATTCCCTGGACTAGCACAAAGAAGACACTACTATCTTTCCACATATGTAAGGAATTAAACCCGTATAGCCCTCAGTAGCCCAAACAACCATCCCAGAAAAGAAGTCAGGCAGCATTTTGAAACCTTCCATACCCAGCTAAACATAAGGTACTGATCTGCTATAACCATTCGCTCACAAAATTAAACCCTTTTATTTCCATTTAATTGCCACTTAAGATTTATAAAACGTTCGTTTTTCCTTTCATTCTCTTAACTCAAGTCCTCACAGAACATACTTTCCCCATCACAGGTTGCCAATTTTTGGTACGTTAAAAATTCCATCAAGTTGCACTTATTTGATGTAACAATTAACTTTTAATGATGGGTAAGAGAGGTGGATGCTTAAAGTCATTCTACGTTCTATTACTGTATCCATCTAATAAAGGAAAGCTCCTTTATAAAGGTCAAAAAATTTTCTCCTTTTATCAGACACTAAAAGACAGACTAACTTTAAAAATATATTAAATTGGTTGGGCCAAGAGGTATGTAATAGACTAAGAGCTTTTATCAAGTAACGAAACATCTCTATTATCTCTTCTTTCAATTTCTGTCATGTTTGTAATTTTTAAAATAATGATTTTATAACTAGCATTTTAATTCAATAAATACATATATTTCTAGATATGATGTTTTAATGCCTGATATCTAATGACATGATTTCCTAGGATATGACTACCTGTAGGTCTCTATGTACACGTGTAAAAGTTGTGCTATGCACAACCCGAGGGGGCATCATTCCCATCAGAGACCATAGATCTGTACACTTACTTATGATGACAATTTCCTGCCAGAAACAGTCAAGTATCTCGTTCTAAGAAAATCAATCTATTATAACAGTTTTCCAACATTTGGAAATAAAGCACCTCAGAAAGGGGTGACTATTCTAATATACAGAAAGAAAAGCAGAACAGAGCAACAGCTGCAAGACTACGTAGCTATTATCCTCTGAAAGTTCAAGGCTGGATGCTGGCCCCATCTCAAGTGAACTCTGAGGAGCACAACTCAGGTAAGGCATAGCAGGCTTCTATGAACCGCAGAGCACAGGTTGTTTTCTCCCAAATAAAACTTATAAAAATACTAACCTTAAAAAAATTATCTGGGACCTTAACTCACTAATGTTTAGTCCATATTACATTTGAGTGGATTCAGAGTGACAAGGTATGTTATGGTCACTATATTATACTGGTTCCTTAATAAAGGCACCATGAGGCGTCACAGTACACAAACCAGTTAAATCACTCTTTGCAAAGTAAAAGTTTGTTATTTTACAAACTTCTTTTCTCCTGATCAACAGCTATGAGTGGCTTATATGTTCATGAATAGAACAAATCTAACAGCCCTAGAAGGGCTTGTAAAGACTCTTTTGCTAAAGATAAGGATGAGCTGCTATTAAGCTGGGATGGTCTTTCCCAAGATCAAACTGTAATAAACTCCGGGCATTTGATAAACACGCATGCCATGTACCAATGTGTTATTGTTCTGCAAATTCTCGCTGTGCTTTCACAGGACACTGGGAGCTATACCAAAGCCCTGTTTTACTTTATTATCTGTTAGCTATCAAAATCATGTTATACCACTAAATAAAGTAGAAATAAACAGTAATAAAAATAACTTAGAAGTTAACATGTATAATGTATTACATATGCATGTTAACTTTATTCTAATAATACATAACATTTTAGTTCTTTAATCTTAACCTATAAATAATAACAAAAAATCATATATTCCTGCTTTGAAGATGGAGTCATCAATTGGCTAAAAATGTTTTTCACATCACTTAGAAGCCCAGCAGATTTCTATGGCAAAACCCCCAGCCACAAGTCTTACATTTTAGTTCCAGCTCTGCTACTCAAAGTGCCTGGGTCTTTATGCCTTAATCTGGGCCATGGTTTCTTCAAATTTAAAACAATGGACTATATTACTCCAGATCATCTACAGTATCCCTTTAAAAGCAAAAATTCTATTATTCCCTTAGCATTTAAATTATCTGAATCCAAAACTGTTTTCTTTTTTATAATGAGACGTGATAAAAAAAAAAAAAAGCAGGTATTTCATCTCTAGACAACGCTTTTTTTAACTTTAGACGTTTACCATACACTCAAAATGATTCAAGAAATTAAGTTTATTACGGAGTAACTGTATATATGGCAATCTGCTTGATAATGTAGCAACACAGAGAAAAGGCCATTCTATTCTGGGACCACGCAGCACAAGAGGTGGAACAGGGGCGTGAGTGACTATAAACGTGGCCTCAGCAAACAGAATGAGCCAGGATGCAACACCAGCTCCATTGTTTACCAGAAAAATGACCCTGAGCAAGTTGCAAGACTCTGAGACTCAGTGCCCTCATCTAAAGTGGAGACAATAATCCCTACTTCACAGACTTGTTTTGCGGTGAGAAGAGTAGGATCATTGGATTTATAATTTACACCACTGCTTAAAAACTAAGGGCAGAGGTCTTTCTCACCTTTTCTCCTTCATGAGAGGGACCCACTTCAATTCTCTTGGAAAAACTCTAAACTTTCACTTCCTAAATAAAATCTGTGTTATCCTGAAAAACAAACAAAACAAAACAAAAAGCTAAAGGTAAAGAGGAACACTACCTAATTATCCCCATGACTTTTTCCTACTCTACTGGATAAGGAAAGCCAAACTAAAGAAGAGAAAGTATATAGCTTTTATTACTTCTATCTTTATATGTTCTCTTCAATGAACACATGCTGTGCTTTTTTCAAATTGCAATTCTTCAACAAACCTCTTCTTAAACCATTAACATGACACCATGTCCCAAAGCTGATATAATGCACAAGTAAAAATTCTATTAATTAAAATTAAGTTGAAGTAATTTATGAGAATCTATAGGAATAAACACTCTAAATAAACTGCTTTTGAGTCAAACTTAAATCTTTGGTTCAGTGCCTGTAGCACAGTGGTTATGGCATCAGCCACATACACCAAAGGTGGCAAGTTCGAACTCAGCCTGGGCCAGCTAAACAACAATGAGAACTGCAACAAAAAATAGCTGGGTGTTGTGGCAAGTGCCCGTAGTCCCAGTTACTTGGGAGGCTGAGGCAAGAGAATCGCCTAAACCCAAGAGTTGGAGGTTGCTGTGAGCTGTGATGCCACAGCACTCTACGAGGGCAACATAGTGAGACTCTGTTTCAAAAAAAAAGAAAAAACAAAAAAACAAACTTAAAAATCTTTTCAACAAAAAAGATTCCAGAGTTCTAATATAATCCATCTTTTACTCTCGGACAGTATAATAATTACTAGACCTCTTAACTCTTGGGGAACTTTCAGATAAAATCCCAACAAATAAAATTTTCTATTATTCAAATTATTAATTGAATAATTGATCCTAAGTAACTTTTATTAATAGAAATAGCTTCTCTTTTATAGTTGGCAGAGGTGCTGTTTTGGATTCTCTAACTAGCCTATGGTCCCTTCCCTTCTACAGAGCACTAAAGTAAAAGGCATTTAAGTTTAAAAAGGTAAAACTCTAGCACTTGCCTTCAGTTCTTTGAAAACATCAGTTGATATCAAATTATAATGTGTGTTCCAATAATAAGCATAGCTCAGATATCTGGATATCAAATCGTATTTCCAATTAATTTTCATTAAGATTTCAGAAATCTATCTCATGGGGGTAAAAATAGCTCCAATAACATAATCCAAATCTCATTTAAGCATCCAAATATATATATATGCTTTGAAGTTCATTCTTTGTTGTCAATATGTGGTCCTTGTTATGAACTTAATTTCCATCACAAGCTGTGAAAAAAGTGAAGCCAAATGGACAGTCTCTCCACAAGATCTTAGAACACTTATTTAAATGCACAAATAAATTTAAGTGTGCCAGAAATTTAAGGCCCATTTAACTGATATTTTGTAACCCACAGGGCATAAACAATTAATACCATATTTTCTACACCATTGCTATTCCAGATATTTATAATAACTTATCACATTGTAAATAAGTTTAAAAAAAAAATCTTAGCTTAGAAAAATCTGTCTTGCACAGGGGGTTGGAGGAGTAGCTCTGTAAAGAGCAGCCACAGTATCTGAGTTCTAGCCCCAGAGGAGCCACAGCACATTAAATGACCCGAGTCAAGCCACTTAACAACTTGAAGTCTTTTCCTTCACCTGTAAAATGGGAATGACACCTACTATCTACCTCAGAGCATAGTTATAAAGCAAATAGGATGTCAGTGAAATCACAATGTAATCTTCAAGTTATAGTAGTAAGTTTAAGATATTATTACTACCGTCCCTTTAAGGGTTAACAGCCTTGCAATAAAGATATGATGACTAAATGACTAGCAGGATGAAAGCAAAGAAGTCTTATCTGTTCAAGCCTTTTATTTACAGACCATGGCAAAGATGCAGGAGGGTGCTTGAAAGAAATATTTTTGTTCAACTCTGGAAAGCTTAGGCAGACCAGACTGTCTTTGTAAGGGCAAAGAGCAACCTTCTACACCGACAAGACATCACAAATACAAATTTGAATATCATAATTTATTGTGCAGATGTGAAACTGCTTTAAATAAACATGTTCTAAATGAGACTAAACTATAGAAGAGAGAGGAGATATCTACTTTGACCAGTGCAACAGAGCCAAAGAAAGATGCCCTCATGTGTCCAGCTGTTAACAGAAAGAGCTCCTAGTTCCTTCTCAGGGAGGAAATCTTTGTTCTCCCCAACTCTTGATGATACTCAATTAAATGCATGACACATTTATTTTTTGACCACAAGTTTAGAGTTTTTACCATCTTTTAAAAAGGAAATCTGAGTAAGAAAATTGTAAAAAGAGAGGAAAAAACAAATAACTACCTTATTTTATTTGTTTGAAAATAAATTTAGCCCTAATTAGAATAGACTGTGGTGATCCATGACACATCCCAATTTTAGTGGTAGTAAAAGAAGTAAAAGGATAATAGCATATATAAAATAATTCAATTGTAAACACCATAATTCTTCATTGGTAATAGATCAATAAAACTATGCTCATAATGACCTTTAAATAAACTAGAGTACCTCCATACAGGCAACACTGTCAGAGCTTACAATCGTATTGCATGACATAATCCCAGAATCACTGGCTTTGCTTCATGCGGAGTGGGATTCATTTATAGGCCTCTGATGTTGACACTGATCCATTCCTATAGGCTCAGGTCTTGTATACCCAGTACACGGTATAAAACAGAGCAATTCAATCCAACAAAAAATTAGATACCTGTATTCCAGGACTACAAAGAGATCTAGATCCTAATGGTTTAAGATGGTCCCAGTTTTTGCTTTAAGATATGAGGTCACCAAAGCCATTCCTTAAAGATGTTCTTATTAACACTATGTCCCCTTGGACTGTATCTTAGGAGAGCTTCTAGAACTTAACTTTTCATGCCCCAAGACCCTGTACAGTTGGCCCTATGCAGCCAACTAATATTTACTGAGTTCCTACTATGTAACTGGCACTTTTATAGGCATAGAAGATAAAACTATAAACAAAAAGTATCACCCCTACTCTTACCAGATCCCTCATACTGAGGTGGACTCTGTCCTCCTCCCTAACAAGCAGCCTAATTCTGCTTAGTCATTTAATAGCATCTGTTGATCACCTACCATGATCTAGATGCCAGGGACACATTGGTGAACAAGAGTCCTTGATTATCACAGAACATATCTAAACTTGGTGTGACAATGTCCAATTCTGACAGTGGTCTCCAAAGTAGCATTCTTGAACCCAAAACCATGAACCAGATATTCCGCTCAGAGTAGGTAAGACAAAAATATTACAATTTTTCTTTTCCCCAATTTATCTTTCAAATTTCTAAGCTATCTATATTATATACATGATACATAATATTAATAACCCAGTATATATAATTTATAAAAAATGTTTATATTATCAAAGATACATGCTCAAATTCTTCTACTGAAGGGAATAGCATTTGAGCAGCAGTATCTGGCCCAGGGGTTAGCCAAGGCTCCCCATTGGATCCATTTTCTGATAGGTTAAGTAAGCATCTTTCAAGGATGCCTAGCCATTTAGCTACATAACCAAAGTTTAAGTCTATCCCAATTTCCCCTGCCTAACCATCGCCTATCACCCTGCTCTCAACATTACAGCATCTTTACTTTGTATTTTACATTTGGTGTATGTGTGTCACTGCTATACTAGAAATATCCAAAGACCAGAGCCCCTTTGTATTCTGTAAGCCCCAGAATTCTTAACCATTAATCCTTAACCATTAATTCTTAACCATATAAACCAAGCTTCATACATTATGGGTACTCAATAAATACAAACCACACAAAATAAAGATAATACAATACAGTAGAAACTCTGTAAGTTGCAACCCCAGGGACTGTAACAAACTGGTCAACACATGGAGGTGGTCAACATAAGGAACTAGGCCTACTGTGCTGATACGCACATGTAGTGCATGTCCAATCTATGAAAATTAGGTCAATTTACAGAGGTGATCAATGTAGAGGGTGGTCAACTATGGAGGTTTCTACTGCATATGGAACCCAGAATTACCAAACTGATATGACAGAGGGCAATTTTTTGCATTACTAAAGATTATTCGTCTTCATAAAATGATTAGTATTGTTTTCCTTTACACAGCTCCCCTATGTGTACTTTACGGATCATTGATTACTTAATACAGAGACCTGGGAATAGTAAAACTTCAATCTGTACAACCAATAGCCACTACTAATTGAAGCTCAATTAGAAATAAATACAAAGCACTATGAAATTATGTCAATAAAAATACATAGTTCCATTTGAAAAATCAAGTCAAAACTTTTAAGGAAAACATCCATTTAATAAAGGAAAATACACGTCATAATTATTCTTAAGATCAATACACATAGTAACAGACTTAAAAGCCATCTAGCTGTATTTTTATATACATATATATCAGAAATTACTTATAAGGTCACCTTTCTAAAATTAAAGAAAAGGAAACAACAGATTCATGATCACAGTTCCTTATACAGTAAATTCATCACTCCACATGTGAGACCAGGTCCTCACATGTATAATTCTGTTCTCATGTGTGATCCCACATTCCTCAAGACTTTTCAAACTACAGAAAACTTGGATGGATTTGCATTATTCATGCTGAGATTTAATTATATGTGGAAAATAATTAACATAAAACAAAACCCTGGTCGTACAAACCATCTGAACGTGTTCTCTGAGTTTAAGCATGTGTAACATCAAAGGAGATGAGAATGCATGCCCACATACAAAACTTATGAAGAAGTTCATTACTAAAAATTTTTTTTAATTGAAGAAATTAAAAATAAATAAAAAAGAGTTCATTATGATCGTGAAGTCTGGTAAATAATGAGATCTGAACAGTTGTGTTTCCATGGTGCTAAACAAAGCCAAGACAAAGAATGGAAGAAGACTCACAAGTTACTATTCCACGTCGCTGTCCCTCTTTGCTGCTTTAATGTAAACAGCAGGGTCACTATCGATGTTGTGAGCTTATGAAGAAGCCTTTCCCAGATCAGCTTCTTCTTTACGACCTCACTTATTAATATATTTGTTTATTATTAAAGCACCCAGGGTTGACATCTGGAACACTGAGCACAATATTTAAGAAACAAAGTTTTAAACTACACTGGGCTGATGCCCAGAAGTGAGCAGCCAAATGAGAACCACAAATAAAAGTGGGTGAAAAAACATAAACTCCGAGGTATAATGAACACAGAAATCACGAATAAAAGTCCAAACCCAGATAACTATGCACAAAAAAGAAGGACCAAACTCATGGGTGCCCTCCATGAGAGAATCGCCAATGTTTATCACTTCTCGGCCTTTTGGCTAAGATCAAGTATAGAAACTGCAACATTAAGCACAGATTGAAAATGTCACGGAAAATCTGAAAAACACTTGATGGAATCATTAAGCATAATTTATAACCTATCATCTCTCATGGATAGAAAAACAAATTTTCACCTCTTTGGAATCCCAAGTGGTGCTACTAACTGGGATAGAAACTTTATTAATATAATTTGTGTAACTGATTTTAAGTAGTATCTATAGTGTGCTATTATGTTCTACTGATAGGTGTTTGAACTCCTTTATATATACTTTAAACTTACTATTCTATAAGTATGTCTTTAACATTATTCAGTGTATGTGGAATCCTCTTTGGGTTATTACCTAGTCAAACACTTCCCTTTGGTTCAATCAATCAGTTGTCATTACAGATTGTGCTATTAATAACAATAAATAAAAAGGAAGTCTAAAACATTTTACTGAACTATAATTTTAAAATAAGTTTAAAGCTTCATCAAGAAAGTCAGTGGCCTTTCAAATATAACAAAAGCCAAAGGACTCACTAATATTTAAAGAAAAGTAAAATTAGGGTTAGAAGCTTACATCTTTAAAATTCCTTCTAGTGAATTAGTTTTACAAACTTAACAGCAAGTAGGGCAAACACAGTGCCACAGCAAGAATTCCCCTCATATTCCAACATCCAGCTCCGATGCAGGAATTAGCCAGTTTTTCACTAATATTTACTCAGCACTGTTTTATTACATTTTTATTAGAAAAATTAGCCCCAATTAAGTTATATGATCGATATTTATATCTAATGGCCTTTCTCGCCAGTAGAATATGAATGCTTTGAGGACAAGGGCTATTCCATATTCATCTTTATATCCCCAAAGTCTAGGTCAAGCACCAACACAGTAGAAACTCAATCCATGAACACCGAATTAAACGGATAATAGATTTTGCCATCCAAGTCTCACCAACACTTGACCAAATTAAATAATTAGGAAAATGTTGTTCTTTAAACACAACCAAGAAAACAGTAGGAAAAAGATGGTGTCAAATGCTATAAAACTTCTAATTCAGTTTACTAATCCACTTGAATGAGAACCGTATAAAAGTGTTTTATCCAAGGGGGATGAAACACAACAAGTGGAAACCCAGCATCTTCTGTAAAGTATCACTCAGCTGAAAGACCGAAGAAGAACACACTCCTAGCAAGATTATTTTGGTAAAATAGATATAAACACCCGATTTACATGTTCCATGGATCAGAGAAAAAAAGCCACTTTAACAAAATAAAAAAAAAAATGAGAAACTTTTTAATCTTCCTTACTAGGCTTGGACTTCGCTAAAATTGTAAAGATAAAGCCTTTAAAGACAGATGAATAGGGCTCTGAGTACAAAAAAGCAACATGTTACTTTGTATTTTCTAAATGATTTGCTACTTGAGTGCAATTTATAAAATATCTTCTACTTATCACAACAGAAATAACGTTTCTTGGGCAAAATAAATAAAAAATACCACTTCTAAAACCGAAGAATTAGAACTTTTGACTGACCCTATATCTAATTCATGTTTGACCAGACATTCTGAAGTGAAGGCCATGACTCTGCTTATTAATCTTCCTACTAATACTGAATTTCCTCTCAAAGCCAACATCAGAACTATTTTATAACACTATACGTGTTATATTGTTAAATTCCTCCAGTAAGATGTATTCGCTGATTAAAGTATTAAAAAGTACCAGAACACAACCATCACAGATTCTTCAGCTAGGAAAACTCAAGTCCTCGTCAAAGAATGAATAATTTCTACCGATATACCAGAGGAATTAATAAATATTAAAAATAATAGCTGCAATAGTCATTTCTGTACTACATATACTAACTAAAAAAGCAAACTGACTAAGCATCAATTTTTAAACTAAGTTTTGGGCAGGTTTACTTAGCCTTTAACAATGATCCTACCAATAAAAATTGACAAAAGCCCCCAGGTCAGAGTCCTTTTCACTTAATTTCCTTAAAAGTGATAAAAAAATAAATATTCAGTGTACTCAGTGCTAATATGAAACCAATGCATAAACTTACAGGCTCTTATCAATAATAAAACAATCTAGTAGGGGGCAGGAGGAAGAGTGAGAGGGGAGAACATTCCGCAGAAGGAATGAGGGCTTTTGGTGTGTGAGGGTGTTCAGCATGTCCCCCAGGTGAGGGGTTCTTTCACAACTGGAACTTTACCTTGAAAGTGAGAACAATGTAATCTAGAAATTTGTAATCTGTACCCTCATATTAATATGAAATAAAAAATTATTTGTCCCACCCCCCACCCCCCCCAAAAAAAGTGATAAAGAAGAAGAGTTAGGATCTTATCACTTAAAAAGGAAGATTTCTCTTTTGGGAGAAAGAAAAATTGGGGGAAATTCTTGGCTGTACGTTTCTCCAAACTTTTCATTTCTAATTTCTCGGAATATAGCCCTAAGAGCAGCTAAAGACAGAATATGCCCCAGAAGACTGTGGCATCTAGGTAGAGTCTTCAGCCTGTCATGATCACCGACTAACCATGAGACCTCAGACAAGTTATTTAACTTCACTTTCTCATCATTAAAAATAGGGTGCTTCTCATCAGAAGGTTGTTACAAAAAACAAACAAGTAGTACAAATAAAACTTGTACCTCAAAAGGAGGCCCTCAGTCCAGATTATCTTCCTCCCTTCCTCCCAGAGTAAAATACTGTTTGGGAAAAACAGTAAAATACTGCATTAACTTTCCGTGACGTACAAATGAAACCATGTGGTCCCTTTATGAACTTAAAAAGTGAAGATGTTTGAATAAGGAGTGTACCTCAATTTATTTCATAAAAACAGCAGGTGCCTTTATTTCACGTAGTCCTGCTAAAGGTCCCTCATAATCTCTCTCTAACCGACATGAGTCTATGTAGGGAAGTGTGTCAGTCTCAAACTCACTTATCAATAATCTTATTATATGGGCAGTGATAAATACTGTAAGGACTCAAAAACTACAAATAAATCTTCAAAACAAAGTTAAATGCCATATTACCATTCTAAAATACTTGTAGGCAGTAGCACAGATGCACATTACTGAAGACAATAGTCTGAGAGAGAAAAAGAAGAGAAGGGAGAGGAAGAGAGGTGGGAGTCGGAGAAGGAGGGAAGAAAGAGAGGGAAACAGCAGAAAGGGAGGAGGAAATAAAGGAAGAAAACAATATTCAGTAACTCAAAAGATAATCCAAGTTTGACAGCTGGATGTAGAAAATTATTTTCTCATTTTGTTACATGCTCCACCACATTCCCTTTGCAGTCAGTGAGAACTCCACACTTGGGTAAGTTTTGAGAGGTACATCAAAAGCTTAAAAACCAGTTTGGCATTTTTGAATATTAAAAGATCAGCATTGCTAATAAAATTACCTCTGAATTACTCAATTTGTTGCTTTCCTACACCAAAGAAAACAGTCATATAATAAATAATGAAAATCATAACAATAAACAATTCTTTCGCATTAAGTTTCAGTCTAATACCAAATGAAGACTGACTTAAATCTTACCATAACAAGCTAGATAAATGGATTATTTTATTCCTACAGTATCATATAGACTCTTCCCCACGGCGTATTTTTCATTCTTCCATCTTAATTACTGAAAATAAAGGTATCTAGAAGCTCTATAAAATATAACCTGCAAACATTCTCATCTGAGAATAGACTAAATATGCAGAAAACACTTTCTATTCTTATTCTTCACATAGATGGAAAGAAACATGTGCAGGTAGAAATAAAGGAAATATAACCTCTTCATGAAACCTCTAATAAAGGCAAACTATAATGAAAGTAGCCTATATTTGTTCAACATTGTATAAGAAACATTCAATATGGTAGAGGTTTCAAATGTTACATAGATTTTAGTGTGTGTTTTATAAGATTAAAAACCATAACAACAGGGGTGGCCCCTGTGGCTCAAAGGGTTAAGGCACTGGCCCCATACGCTGGAGGTGATGTGTTCAAACCCAGCTCAGCCAAAAACTGCAAAAAAAAAAAAAGAAAAAAAAAAAAACATAACAACAGGGCAGCGCCTGTGACTCAAAGGAGTAGGGCGCCGACCCCGTATGCCAGAGGTGGCAGGTTCAGACCCAGCCCCAGCCAAAAACTGCAAAAAAAAAAAAAAAGTCACAACAAAGGAATCATAACACCAAAATAGAATATATGAGGTTTGTTAAAATGTAAACTAACAAGCCTGTGTATGCTTAGCTGTCCTTACTCAGGAGCCTTTCACTGTGCTCAGCTTAGTTGGTACCAATGAGGTACCATTTTGCTTATCTGATGTTTTTATCCTCTTAGGCCTTACACCCTTATGTTTGGAGACACACAGAAACAACAGATCATTTGATTGAGTCAATATATACTGTTAAAAACTCTTCCATGATTTACCAGTTTGCAATCAACTCAAAATGTTCAGACAATCAGTGACCAAAATTAGCAAAAGAATTTTTACTGGGTTAAATGGATAGGAATGTCAGATAATTTCACTCTGTGGATTAAAGAAGTTAATACAATAGGATCACAATCTCATATTTAAAATCCTCAGAGCCAGGTATATTTTAGGATTCAAATTTTTTGAATCTTAAAAAGGTAAAACAATGCATACAATGTAACATTCCCAGCTAGATCTAGGATAATACCTTATAATCAATACTATTATTTCTAAAGCAAAATATATAAAAATATTCCTTCCTAAATGGGCTTAAAAACTACTTCAAACAGTCCCATTTAAGTCTGGATTAGGTTTTGCTACCAAACAAATTTTGATAAAAAACTTTTGGAGAAAAAAAAAAAAACAAAAAACTTTGCATTTGGTTGTCAGAGCTCTTTAAATAAAGGATCATGAATCTATTTCCAATACCACTGTAGATCAAAGTATGTACAAAGCCATTTTCAAAATATACAGCGCTTTATAAATTTATCTGAGATCAAAAAGGCATGGCAAATTAAAGTTTAGCAAAGCAAGAAGTTGTTCCTAGCAAATATAGCCTTAACAGTTAATAAATACAAAAGGTACTTAATTTTAATACTCAAATAAATTAAATGATTGCTGAGACGACTGAAAACAATTTCTGTGTCAGAGATAGTATGTATCTGAGTAAGACAGCACTGTTTGAGAACACTTACACCTACAGTCTTCTGTACTTTCTTTACATTTAACCACATGTTGCATTTTTCCCTAGCCTTTGGGTTTCACACTGTTTGAGATTTCAAGGATTTGTTGTTTTTCTCATTTATGTTCTCCTTAGCTTGCCCCTCTTTTTTTACTTAAATGCCTATTTTGTGCAATGTATCAATCACTGCATGTGTAACACTTCTCCATTTTCAGGCCTTGACACAGGGTAAGTTTTAATTGTTTATGAGGAGTGCTCCAAGTAGTTAGAATGGTTAAAGGATCACAGTTCACAATTTTGTGTGTAAATATATAGAAAGTTTTCATTATAACATCATTATTGCTTGCATTCTGATATGCTTTCTTGATTTAAAAAAAAAGGAATAAGTAGCCTTATCACAACTGTGAACTGCCTATAAACCCCACAGCATAATTTATCTATGTCTTTTAAATTATAATGTCCCGTAAGTAAACATCAGGTACATGTATCCTGATGGAAAAAAGTTTGAGAACTGATGCTCTAAGACATTCTAATGATCAAAGTCACCAGAGAGAATGCTCAGTGCTGTCAACTAACCAGTGAAAAGAAATACGAAAAGAGCTGTTTTCCCATCTTATACTATGGCTATTTAAAAGAAGTAGGAAAATCATTCTCCAAACCTCAAGAAACACTGGACTTTACTGTACTATGCCTTAGCTCTGCTTTGTTTTTCTCCTTCTGGTTATCTTATTATTTCCTTCCCCAACAAATTACTTGTCCAGCACCTCACTTCTAGTTAAAAACATACCAGTGATTTATGACACCAGAGTTGAAAATCACTTTAAAGAAAAAACACATAAAACTAAAAGACCCAGCATTGAGAAATTTGAAACAGTGGCAACTGGGGTAAGCTGAGCTGTAACTATAAAAACAGATGCTACATATTGAGTGCTAACTATGAATAAGGGTCATTAATACCTTGTCTTGTGTAATTCTCTTAAGAGTATATGGTAAATAACAATGTCTGTTTCACACATGCAAGAATGAAAGCTTAAGAAATGTGAGGTAACATACCCAAAGTCACTCAGCTAGTAAGGAAAAGAGGCAGCAGGGGTGGAACCGAGGGCTCTCTGGCTGCAAAGCCTCTGCTCCTTGTACCACCTATGCTATTACAGGAATATCTATAGAGGGTGATAAGGGCCCTCTCAGTTTTGCAAACATGCTGCCTGAAATACAGCCAACCAACAGTGAAGCTGGAAGAGACCTCAGCAGTCAATGTACTCTAACACCACATGTAGAGCATGACTCCCATTCGATCTTTAGCTATCTGTCCCTTCTATCAGTTTCTCGAAGTTACGGCACAAGACCTCTCACCTGCTTCAGAATCATCTGCTGTACGAGCTAAAATCAAGATTTACTGATCCCACCCCAGAAGCACGGAATCAGAGTATCTAGGAATGAGACCTAGACAACTCCATTTTATCAAGCATTCTAGGTTGGTGGTTTTCAAATTGTACGTCATAAAATTAATTTAGTGAATGACACACAGTATTTTTTTATTTAATAAAATTTGCTTGGAAAAGATGAGATTTATAAAGATTAGATAGGAATAGAAAAGATCAGAGAGTACTATATTTTGTACTGTTTGAGGAAACTTCTGTTTCAATTCTTTAATATGGATTGGGACATAATATATATTGTAAACCTACAGCTCATCACAAACATTTAAGAAATATAGCTGTTTTAAAAAAAAATGTTTATCTTCATTGTTATTTCACCTTAAAATAAGTTATTGGGCCTGGGCCCAGTGGCTTACACCTGTAATCTCAGCACTCAGGAGCTAAGGTAGGAGGATTGCTTGATACCAGGAGTTCAAGTCCAGCCTGAGCAACAGAGAGAGACCTTATCTCTACAAAAAATAAAATAAAATTACTCAGGTATGATGGTGTACATCTATAGTCCTTGCTACTGGGGAGATTGAGGTGGGAGAGCTGCTTGAGCCCAGGAGATTAAGGCTGCAGGAAGCTATTACCATGCCACTATACTCCAGCCTGGACAACAGAATAAGACCCCCATCTCTTTAAAAAATAAGCAACAAAAAAAAGTTATTGGGCTTTTATTTAATTATTCCTTTAAAAAAAATACAATCTTGTAGGTTCTTTTTAGTATCTCCGTTATTCCATTCCAGAAGCTTCAGTTTTATTTCCTGTTTCATCCATAGCCATGTTTAACTACTAGTTTAATCAACACTTTTAAACATTTTTAATGTTTTAAGATTTCATACAACCCAACTCATTAGCTTGTACTTTGTGTTTTACACAGCCTCCTCACTATTTGAAGTTATTTGACTATCTAGATTCATGAACTGACTCACATAATTTTAACTTGTTAAAATTACTGGGGCGGTGCCTGTGGCTCAAAGGAGTAGGGCACCAGTCCCTTATACCGGAGGTGGCGGGTTCAAACTCAGCCCCGGCCAAAAACTGCAAAAAAAAAAAAAAATTACTTACATTTTGGTAGGTGTGTCAATGCTTCATGGTGTATATCTCATCCTTCAAGTCTTTCACTCTTTCATTCTCTCACCTTTACATACTTTTATATAAAATTCTCTACTAGTTTGCCTTCTTTTGCATTCCCTCATGTTAACTGGCACTTATTTCAATTCTTACCTTATATTTTTCTTTAAAGAAAAAAAGTAAAAACAATCCCCATTAATACATGAGGATTTTCTGAGTATATCGCTACAGTTCCTGACATTTCAAGGAACCGTAATTGCCTTCTAAAGGATAATATGATCACATATGAATGTTGAGTGAAGCTGTAATCAAAAGCGCTTTCCTCGGGTAGGATTTAAAATACAGAAATATCTACAATTCGACACAGTATATGATAACTGCACTGGAGGTAGCTCAAGCCCACCGACTGACTGACAGTCAGGCGATCTTCAAGGTGGAAGAACCTCTCTTCAGTCTTAACCTTAGTCTTTACTTATTACTTTTAGAGCAGTGTTTCTCAAAGTGTAGCCTGAGCACCACCTGTATCTGATTTACCTGGGGCATGTGATAAAACAAAGCAGCAAAATTACAATGTTTTTACTGAAGATAGGTTTGTTTTCATTTCATAGTGAGAGGAAGGAGTCTAACTAAAACAATAGGAGAAATACCACTCGAACCTATTTGTAAAGGTTCTCTTTGTGGTGAAATGTTAAAAAATGAGGAGGACTTCAAACCACACGTTCAAGCAAAGTGTCTTCTTCTTAAGAACCTGCTTAAGTTTAAATCTTAAAACATAGGTATAGCACATTGGTGGTGATGAAATATGTCAAACTTAATTGCCTAAACTTAAGAATTTAGAACACATTAAATATCACAATTGTAAACATTTTTATACTTTTTTAAGACATTAATAATGTCAGGGATTTCCTTAGTACAGCAAATATAGTCAAATCTGTAATGAGAGTTTTCAAAAGTTCTTTTTATAAAATAAAGAGGTTGAGCTATGCAACCTTTATTATTTCTCATAAAGATTTTTAATATAAAAGTAACTTATACTCACAACAAGATCCACTTAAAAATATAGCCCTTGCTTTAATAAATGTTCTTTATGAAATGTAGGAAAATGTAAACTTTAAGCATTCTGGTTAATGACTAATAATTAGAAATTGCTTGTGATTTTACTAAAAAGTATGGCTTTACAAATACTTTAGCTGCTAAGTTAAATTTTCACAAATTGTGCTGCATTATTTTCAGATCTGTTGTTGTTCTTTTTTAATGAATACAGAAAACTTGATCAATTACATAGCTAATTTCAGTACAGGCCACCCATAATTCTATGTGCATCTTGGCTCTCACTGAAAGCTTTTAAATTCAAAATCAAAATACATCTATTCCAATAGTTTAAGTATAAAAATCAGGTCCATAAGGTCAAAGGTGCTATATACATACTTTTCAAAATATGTTATAAACACAACTATCTAAAAAATTCTTAAAACGAAACTTTTTAAACAAAATTTGGATATGAAACTCTAAATAGATCTTTTTTTAAGTCTCAAAAATTATACATTTTTAAAAAATCTAAGGTTCTAATGGAAAAAAATTCTTCCTAAAACTGCCACAGAACTTCCAAAGAAGTAACACTAGGAAACAACATGGATGAGCCACCTTGTCATTAGCTAATATTAAGTGTATAATGCAAATTAAGACTCCAGTTTCAGAACATAACAGAGATATGCAGAATAAAAAAATGAGAAGTTAGGGAATTCTTACAGATAAAGAAGCAAAAAAATCCTTTAAATTCTTATTTTGGGGCTCGGTGCCTGTGGCTCAGCGGGCTAAGGCGCCAGCCATGTAAACCTAAGCTGGCGGGTTCGAATCCAGCCTGGGCCCGCCAACCAACAATGACGGCTGCAACCCAAACAAAAATAGCCGGGTGTTGTGGCGGGCGCCTGTAGTCCCAGCTACTTGGGAGGCAGAGGCAGGAGACTTGCTTGAGCCCAGGAATTGGAGGTTGCTGTGAGCTGTAATGCCACAACACTCTACACAGGGCGACAGCTTGAGGCTCTGTCTCAAAAAAAAAAAAAA
>CAUYON010140982.1:0-15292 GCA_963573935.1 Arctocebus calabarensis
GAAGAACAAGAAACACATGATAGGAAAGCAGGATGGAGCCTTGTCTTACTACTCTGTGATTCAAACTAGTATTTCCTAACATAGACAAGAAAAAAACATATGCCACCTACCTCACCAGGTGATATGACCGAGTTTTCTATATTTGAGAAAAATAAACATTTGTAATTTTTTTTTTTTTTTTTTTTTTGAGACACAGCCTCAAGCTATCACCCTGGATAGAGTGCTCTGGCATCACAACTCACAGCAACCTCCAATTCCTGGGCTCAAGCGAGTGTCTTGCCTCCGCCTCCCAAGTAGCTGGGACTACAGGCGCCCACCACAATGCCCGACCATTTTTTGGTTGCAGCGGTCGTTGTTTGGCAGGCCCAGGCTGGATTCGAACCTGCCAGCTCAGGTGTACGTGGCTGGCGCCTTAGCCTATTGAGCCACAGACGCCAAGCCTAACATTTATAATTTTGAATAAAAATCTCTAACAAAAATGTCACATTATTAAAATACTCTCAGGACAAATATTATTCTATGCTAGAAAAGTACCTTAGACATAGATAGGTCTATAGACACACATTAAAGGTCCTACTCAAGAAACAATAATCCTGCTGTATTTTGGACATTTTGCTCTCAAACTCATTACTGAGACTTGCCTGATGAATTGTCATTATGTAATCTGAAGCTCATAATGATACTTTTCTACAGAGAAACCACTTGAATTAAAGAGGAATATGAAATAAAGTATATGGGGGAAAATAGAAATTATTAAAAGGCAAGAAAATACTATAGAAAAATGTTAGAGGGCTGCAAACAAGCCAAATAATTTTCTTCCACAATTGGCAGGCAACCTCCTGCCAGATGTTTAAAATAGAATTAACTTTCCTGGGCTACAGTGATAGAAATGAACTGTATGGCTATAAATAAATAAATATCTGGGAAACATAAATAACTATCTAGGGAAGGGGTATCTTTGTTTAACTTTTCCTAAACTTGTTTCAGATTGTTTGTCCCTCCCCCCAAAACCGTCCCTCCATGCAACATCCATGGCTCACAAGCCAGCTGTGTATCCTCAGAGGCTTTTGAATGTGTGTCAAAGAAAGAACAAACAATATCTGCATAAGGAGCTAAATTTAATCCGAGTATCTGCCATGTTTCAAAGCACTTTCAAATCAGGTACCACACTGCCTTCGCAACAAAACCTTCCCTTTTTCCCCCAAAGGATATGGATATATATCTCTTTTTGTTGCAGAAAATATTGTGATACTCAGCTAGATAAAGGCATTAAATAGCTTAAATGCTTCCTCCTCATATTTTCGGAAGACCTAGAACAGTGAGTCCAAACATTCATTCCTTTACATATTAAAATGATAAATATTTATTCTGCGCTCTAATTGTGCCAGGCCTTCCAGGTGAGGTCCAGCATAGGATGGTGAAAATAGAAAAAGTTTCTGCAGCTGACATTCCAGTGGAGAAGACACAGGGAATGTGCAGGGTGACAGGCGGCATTCTTGGGTCCACTCAAATGTTAATGCTCCCTAAGGAAAATATCGGGGCAATACTATAGAGATTTCCGGGCCTTTAAAGTGAACACACAAGAACAAAAAGATCAAGAGTAGAAATCAGAGGTCTGACCTCATACCTTGCAAAATAACACAGGGCAAAAGAATAGTTGCGAGCTGAGTAAACAGGAGCTCTGAACTGCAACCTTGGCTCTGCCATTAATACAATAAAACAGAGCAGAGGAAAACCTCCAAATAACCAAACTATTCCAAAAACTACTATTCCAAAAAACTTTTCAAAAAAAAAATACTATTCCAAAAAAAATACTATTCCAAAAAACTATTCCAAAAAATTTTTTAAATCGCTAATTTTTAACATATCCCACATGAAAAACTGATTTAGTTTAATATTACAATGGTAATAGTGCTAACTATAATAGCAAATAATAGTAAAACAGAAATGATTATCTTTGTTAGGGAGAGAAGGCTGACATTTCAAAAGAGTTAAAACAAGGACCAGAGAAAAATCCACCATGAATAAAATTCTATGTGTTTCTTTCATAAGTTTTGATATTAGAATCAGTTATCTCCATCGTGCGTTCGGAGGCTAATATTCAACACAGTTAAACGGGGAAAAAGTTTCACTAAAAATATGGTCTAGAAACACTAACAGCCTCAAATGAACAGAAAGTGAAAATAACAGTAGACAGTGGTCAGAAAAGGGAGAGCGGCAAAGGAATCACAATTTAAGAAGTGGTCAGCAGTCCAAGGCTAAGGGGAGACTGAAGCATAGAGGGGTTCCCCACACAGAAAACAGGACTCAGGCTACCCTGCAGAGGAGGACGCTCAAAAGGTATCATTAGATTTTCCTCCCAACACGTAATTTTACTTTAGATGAACAAGTAAAAGTTTCTTTCAAACCCTTTAAATAAACATATGGCACTCAGGAAAATCAGAGATTTCAATTTTTTAAAAAGCTGTCCCAATTTAATTATATAAAAGTTTTAATAAAATTGTTAAAATAAAACAAATAAATAAATAAGAAAAACTGCTGTGTCTCAGTAACAGGAGGTGACTTATATTTATACCCAGGATCTCAATATACAGCCTGGAGACAGAGAGCCTGGGTGATCAGCTCCATATGCAGGAAGCTGATTTCCTCAGTCTATTTCTACTAATTTAGAAACTCTTTACTCAGATTTATAAATCATCAGCACAAGCACCATGTATTTGGTCACTGTCAGATAATAGTAGGTATATAAATAAAAAGGACACTCCAAAATTATGCAGATCATAGAAACACACTATACCTAATTTAACATTTTAATTAGGAAAATTACATGGATTAGATTCTGATCCTTTAAAACTCTGGAAGCTGTTCATATCCTACTGCAGTATTTAGATGTGGTTTTTAAAAATATGCCGAGCAATTTCATCAATTTCTTTCTCTAATAAATTAAAAGTTTCAAGGCTTAATAGAGTGGGAAAATTTTCCTAACCCCAGTATCATAAAGTCAATGTTAAAAACTGTGATGTTTTCATTCAGAACTAATACCATCAAGTTACTCAGGGCACTACATATTTAGTTAACCATGCCACTTTAGCAAATTATTTTTAAAAATGGAAATAGCTTAATTGGCATTAACTACATCATAAAGAAGGGTAAAAATGTAATCTCCTCTCTCATGTCAAAGATTCACGCAGGCATCATTCTCCTCACAGGCAGTATGGAAAGGCAGCGTCAGACTTAATCTCCTGCCACACATTTTCATTCAGCACATTGTAAAGACTGAAATTTTTAATTTTATTCTTTTCACTATTTCCTTCCATAATGAATAAAGATTAGAAAGTATAATATATTATTTCATCAAGTATAAGAGTCTGTGAAGTATAAGAAAAGGAGGCCAGGCACAGTGGTTCACATCTGTAATACCAGCACCCTAGAAGGCCACGGCAGAAGGATGGCTTAAGGCCAAGAGTTTGAGAACAGCCTAGGTGACATAGCAACACTACCAAAAACAAATAATTTTCTTTTTAATTAGCTAGGCATGAAGGCACATGCCTGTAGTCTCAGCTACTCCACTAGCTGAGGCAGGAGGATCCCTTGAACACAGGAGATATGACTTACAACTGAGACAGGAAGAGGGACTGGCAATTTTAATTATAAGACACTGTAGATTAAAAGATGAAGCCCAATTTCATAGAGTTCAGGTGCAAAAAAGGGAGCTAAGAAAGTGGATTCCAGAGCCAATTAAGTTGTTCCCAGCAAATGAAGGAGTATGTGGGTGGACAGAGTAGGTATCAATGCCCTTTTCTCAAAACAACTATATTTTATCATACCCACCCTATCAGATCTGTATCACAACTCACAACATAATTGTTAAAAGCAAGCTCTCTTCTCTTAAATCATGGATTTTCCATTGTGAACAAAACTCACGGTACTTCTACATGCTTAGAACCCCACACACGCTTAGAATGAACAGTGTAAGCCTGAAATCGAGTAACATGCACATTTAACAATGTTTCCGCCTATGGTATGAGATGGTTATTAGGCAGCATTATTTAACAAGTTATTTTCTAAAGGAAACAATATAGCTACTCTTCTTTATTTCCCAACACATTTTCAGTAACACTATAGCTGGTTTTACCAGGTTCTCTGTAATAGTGTAACTTGTGTGTTCCTGCTAAAAGTGAGTGCTGCTTTCAATGATGCTCTTACAGTTGAGACTCTTGTCTCAACTTTAGAGATACATAGTACTCATTATTTCTGGCAACAGATCTTCGGAAAATATAAAATGTTTTACATTTGTCCTAGAAAAACTACTGATTTACAAAAAATGTCATCGTAGCATATGTTTAAATCACACAAATGTTTTGATGGCACTGTGTCACCCCACTGGACAAAGTTTCATAAACAGCCAAAAATTCTGGGAACTAGAGTGACTCAAGAAGAGCTATTTTCAGAAATGTGTCATTGTAATTCCTGCTCACACTTCTCTTTTTTAATTGCTCATATAATCAGCACAGTTCTAGATTCTCATTTGCCAGCACATGTAGATCCACATTCCATTTCAGCCAGAATTTCTTGACGTGGCCACTAACAGTATTTTGGGTTGGATAAATTACGCCTTGTGGGGAGCTGTCTTATGCATTTTAGAATGTTTCATGATACCTCTAGCCTCTACCCTCTAGATCAGCAGTTCTTAACCTGTGGGTCGCTATCCCTTTGTTCAATTTGTAACCATGCGGGCATTAGGAAGGTTGACAACCACTGTTCTAGATGTTAAGGGCACATACACCTTCTACAAGCTGTGACAACGAAAAATGTCTCCTCAGAATTCCTAATGTTCCCTGGATAGTAAATCTCAAAACCTCTAAGAACACTGATTTGGGCACTAAAGTTTTGTTCATTTGTCACATTTATGTTATTTGGAGACAATAATGCTTGTGTTACTACAGAGACTGCCAAAAAAAGTGTATGCACATTTGAAGAAAGGAAAACAACTATTAAAATTGTAATACTAAGTCATGTTTGACTTCTGCAATTACGAGGCATGTTCAAACAAGACTTGTATTCATCTTCTATTATGGTATATATTGAGTATTATAATTTTAATAAATGTTTTTTCCTTTATTAAATTGTGTATACTTTTTTGGGCAACCTCTGTATTTTTATGGTTGAATGATCTGATCCATTTTGAGATGGGATTGTAATACAATGAGGAGAATGAACACCTAAATGCAACCTAAATGCAACTGCTGCAAAAATGGTAACCAAAACAAACTACCCAATTAACAGAATATTACTTGACACAAACTGTCTGAAATTCATTAACTTTTATAGATACATGTAGTGCACATACAATCGTTAAGAACTTAACAATTAAAGTAAAAAAAGTCTTCTAGAAAGAGCTAATCAATCTTACATTCTAATTATACACAAATGTATTTATTTCAATGCCTTTTCCTCCAAATTTAGCAAAACTTGAGGACAGTGTAAAGGTTAAATAAAAAACATTTAATTGCTGTTTTAAGCAATAAAGATTTAACCTAATTCACTACTATCAAAATGATATAGGGCAGAAACATGCATAGGACTCTTAGATAAATTAATAATAGATACATGTGTGGTTAAGATCTTGAAGTTGATTGCCAATTACAGCAATCATGACATCTCGTTACTTGTCTCTTGATATTACTTACTAATACTAATTAGAGAAACAACAGTAGGTAAATAGATCACAAGCCTGAATTAACATGGTAGCACTACTACTATAAATGGCAAGCAATAGAAAGGTTACACATAGTTGAGGTCTTGACTTAGAAATTCCTTCGTTCTGGAAATTTCCCAGTTCCCCAATCCAAAGTGCCTCCACTTTGTGCACCATATTTCTGCTTTTGTAAGATTGTCTTACTGTGCAATAATTGTCTTGTCTATATTTTCCCAAATTAGGCACTGTGCCCCTAGCAGCACACAGATGATTGCCTGGATCCAGTGGGTACTTGAGAAAGTCATTCCTTAAAAAAGATTCAGATGAGGGTGGCACCTGTGGCTCAAGGGACTAAGGTGCTGGCCCCATATGCCCAAGGTGGCCAGTTCACACACAGCCCCGGCCAAAAACTGCAAAAAAAAAAAAAAAGATTTAGATGAATCTTATGATAACTTTCCTTATGGTATACAAAAGAAATAATAACATACACAAATGTAACCAGAATGATTAAGAATGTCAATCAAAGGAGAAAAGAATTCCTGAAGGCAATCTAAACTATTGCAAAAACTCCAAATTTTTAGAAACCTCAATGATCACTGTATATGACTGTCTCTACATTTAAAATGGGTCAATCAACATTATACAGCTAATTTTACTTAGGTCTTTTTAAAAAAAAAAATATGATGTTAAAAGATATTTTAGGTCATGTTTAAATCCAGAATTTTATACTATTGGGCTTATTCAAATAAAGACCTCACAATTCAATGTACTTTGCAATCAAATAAACTTAAACTAAAACACTGTTATGTTCATGTGAAAAAAATGTACAACTTAAAAAAAATGCTAAATGATGGTTAAGGTGTGGTGTAACTGTAGAGTAGCCTAAGCTCTAGTGTGGCTGGGTCACAGTTTATACACACTATCCGAATGTCCTACATATTTTAACATTTGTCTGAGACTAAAGTATTTCAGTTTGTATGATAAATTATATGATAACAGTTAAACGGCACTCTCATATACTGAAAGCAACCCCTAAGGAAAAATGCTGACACTAAGAAGAGCTTCCATTTACTAAGCACCTATATTATATTCCAATCAATATATCAGGTATTTGCCATATTTCATATATAAGGTAGGTATCAGTTTTTGCATTTGTCATGAGTAACATGCGCATATAATAGTAAGTGACAACCACAACACAAGGCTATAATTCCTACCTATCAAGCCCATGTTCTTTCCAATATGTCATAAAAATGTTTATGTTATGTGATGTACTGGTTCCTATGACAGAAATCTAAAGTAAGGTTATAATCTGAAATTTGGAGTGGGGGGGTGACTGTTTTTAAACGGGCATCAAAAATCATTTGTAACAAAAACTTGGAAATTTGTATGTCTAGTATGTCTGATGGATGTTAAACGGTAATTCATTCATATCTTCAAGAGTTTATAGTACAGCTTGAATCATGATGGTGATGAACATCATTCAATAACATAAGAATGTATAATTAAATGTGAAACACTTACAAAAGGCAAAAAAATCCAAAATTTAAAAATGAAAGACTTATCTTTTAAATTTAGAAGAAATACATCAAATTAATAACTACTGTGTTAATAATGATAAAAGATGTATAATTTTTCTTTTCTAAATCCTCTGCAATACTGTTCTAGTAATTTTATTAGTCAAAAAACATTTAGAAAAGAAACGTAGCAAGGACTAGAAGTTCAAATAGAGCACATTCTGTTCTCTAATTCATAACAAAATTCACATGCTCACACAAATGATAGTTAAGTTTAAAGATATAGATAAGATAGAGTAAAAGCAAAAGAGATGCAAGAACTTGAGGAGTTCAGTAACAGAAAGCAGTATTTCAAGAGGTAAACCAGATGTTCCTATGGAACCACAGTAGAGGATCCAGAAGACAGAAACTCACAATGTGAACGGTTATATTCAGATCAAAGAGCATAAAGGTTGGATTCATCCACTACAGGACTGTCCACTACACTGAAGGGATAAAGTCACACTATGCTCAGTAGAACTCCAAATTAAAATTAGTTAAAGGCTGGTAAATAAGAAAGTACTTGAAAGATCAAAGGATTGCTTTACTGAGAAAAGGAAGTTTGGTAATCAGGTCAAGTCAAAACACAGGGGTCAAAAAGCATAATTAAAGTGAACAGTGTATCATTTGAAACTATAAAAAAAAACCCACTAAGAATGAATAGTATATATCTACTGTAGCTGCTTCTGCTGCTGCCATCATGCTATTGTTTCCTTGCATCTCTTTCCTGATACATTTATATAGATTAAGCAATGTTATAGATACTTCCTCTAATAACTTCTTAAAATCAGATGAAAAACTCTCAGACATTTCTGTCTCCAGAAGCAAAATAGTTAAAATGCCCTCACAAAACACTTTTCAAATCCACATCACATTTCAAGAAGGTAAGAGACTCATACTCTGGTTAAAATTACTCACGATAGGTTAAAAAAAAAAAAATTATTCCAAGTATTTGGTCTTTACCTAATAAATTTACCTTTCCTACAAAATTAAAATGGGATTTTATTAAGAATATACAGAGTAGTATGAAACTACTTGAGCCAGAAATGGTTGATTTCTTAGAGGTAAAATTCTTACCTTCCAAATGCCTGTTATTTCCATTCAACAACCTAATCAAGAGAATACATAAAAAGAAATGTACTATGTGGCTTTCTATGGTTGTGACCCATGAACTTTTTCATAGACTATTCCGCTTGGATGATAATCATCTGACACTGAATTGTGACTAGTATATCAAGTGCCTGTCCAGAGAAAATCAATTAAATGTCCATGATGTTAAAGGTCGAAACAGCTCAGCGTACCTACCACCTACTAAACAATAACATTTTACAGATGGCATCATAAAACAAAACTTTTAATAGACATCTGCTATTCTATCAGGAATAAAGGCAAATAAAGCCATACCCTACCCTACACATTAAGCAGAATGGTTTTTCACTGTTGCAATGCATTTATCTCCTTGGTATAGAGAGAGATCAGATCAGCCCACTTCATTACCTATTTACTCCAACTTTGAACTTCACTCCTGTATTAACGTGTTCAGGCTGCCATAACAAAACATCACAGACTGAGTTGTTTAAATAACAAAAACTTATTTTCTTATGGTTCCAGAGCCTGGGAAGTCCACGACCAAGGTACCAACCAATTAGGGTTGCTGGTAAGGGACTCTTCCCGGCTTGTAGATGGTTCTCTTCTCACTACATCATCACATGACTGAAGAAAAAGATCAAGCACTCTTATGTCTCTTCTTATAAGGATGCCAATCCTACCAGACCATGGCTCCACCCTCATGACCTCATCTGACCCTAATTATCTCCTAAAGACCCAGCTCCAGGTACCAGCCACCATATGGGGATTGAGGAGCTAGGGATTAAACGTGAATTCTGGAAGGGAACAAAAACATTTAGCTCTTAACAATCTGTATTTAACTTTCTCTTTTTGATAACAGTATGTATACCTGGGAATGAATGGCATAAATTAAAATTTTTTATTTAGACCACAAAAATTTTTAATAAAAATGGGTGATATCAGTATTCATAGAAAATACTATATAAGAAAACAACAATAAAGTTGAGGAAAGCAAAAACCAATCTCTGGTTATGAAGATGCGGTTTAGTAAATGCTAAAGGTCGCATTAATTCTAAGTGATTGATATAGCCCAGGTAGGTTACATATGTTTAGTTCTTTTTAATTTTAGCTATCCTTAACTTTTTTTCTAAAGCCTTAAAAAGGATTAATAATTGCCTACATTTATTCTCAGTTTGCTATGAAGCAGGCACTTTACATGTGTTTATGTTAAATCATCCCAAGAGTTCTATGATAGGGTACTATTACTATTTCTATTTTACAGATGAAGGGAGTATAAGCATTGTCTACTATAGTAGTACAATTGGGGGTTGGTGGGGGACAGAGTCTTACTGTATCGCCCTCGGTAGAGTGCCGTAGTGTCACAGCTCATAGCAACCTCCAACTCCTGGGCTTAGGCGATTCTCTTGCCTCATCCTCCTGAGTAACTTGGACTACAGGTGCCCACCACAATACCCAGCTATTTTTTGTTGCAGTTTGGCCAGGGCCGGGTTCGAACCCACCACCCTCAGTAGGTGGGGCAGGCGCCCTACCCACTGAGCCACAGGCCCACTACCTGATATAGTAGTACAATTTTAAAATAAAGAGTTTAGAAAGAAAAAAATAAGACCTGTCACTAATAATTTCCTCTATGGAGAAAGGACTAATCAAAACTCTGCAGTCTTTCATTTGACTATTGATGAAAAGAGCCTTTCTTTGTTATGTGTTAATCTCAAAAGAGAAGCTATTACACTACAACTACTGCAGAGGGCCAGGATGAAACTAGGTGGAAAGGATCAAGTTTTCCCAAGATGGAAGGAAATCCGGCAGACATGAGGGCTTTTACCAAAGTGTTTGATTGACAGTAGAAAGAATAGTGACTCTTCTGAAAGACATACATTATAAAACTATTCTTACTGGATAACCGCTAAACTGAAGATTGAGAATGAATAATATTTTAAAAGCAAGGTTTCTAAAAGAATAGATACAGTGATTCTTCCTTTTCTTCAATTAATATAAATTTAAAATCACCTTGCAGCTATTCTATTTGTATTATTAAAGGAACAAAATAATTCATTTCTCCTTAGCCACCACTGCCATTTTGACAAAACAACACTCCTTAATGTTACATGAAACTAGGCCATTACTGATGGGAAGGAAAAACACAGAAATTTGGAATATCATGAAATCTTTTCCAGACTCAGAATTGTGACCAGTGCTAAAACTCAAAGATTGAAGAAAAAAGATAAGAAAGCAATTCTTTTGAACTGTAAGCATATACTACGGGAAATATGCATAGCATGAAAACAACACAGCATTTTACAGTGTTTGTAAATCAACTTTCGGAAAATGTTATGATCAAGAATGTCCACTATTTGTTCAATTAAATGCTTTAAATTGTCAAATTAATAAGAAATTGATGTCTCCTTCAAATGCTTTTTTGGAAGGAGTAGGTAAATCCTAAGCATTTGTTGCGCAGGTCAGCAAAAAAATCCTACTTTATTGTTAATTCATAAGGATTACTTGTAAAGATATATATTTTCTCCAACATTTGCATGCAGAATGTAGACACAATATCAATCAGAAAAGTATTTAGAATACGTACCTGTAGGATAATCTATTTGATATTATACAAGTCAGTCTTTCAGGTGATAAAAGACTGTCTTTTCTTTCACTCTCTTATCTGTTTAAAATAAACTTCAAATTTTGATTTATTATAGTGTTTCAAAGAAAAAACTGACCATGAGGATGCTCGAAAGGGAAATGGAACATCTGGTGAAATGTGTGGAACATGCCTCAGGATTACATGTGCTACTAAGGTTAGTATACATTGTGGGATCTACAATCTCCGTGGCAAACAGTAAAATCATAGTGAAGTGTAAGAAGTACTAGGAAGCATGTTCTTATGCCAGGGTGCTTTCTTTTTCTCAGCAATGTGCTAATAACTGAGTGTCCAAGACTAGTTGGAGAAACATTTCTGTGTTAAGTATACTCCTCAGTTCAAACAAGTACCTGTTCAATAGACCGCCTCTACCACGTGAGTGCTGATTCCACCTCTCACCCAAGTACATGAACCTGGGCATCATTAATCAAGACAGTATGTATGCTATTTCTTTGCTGTGATTCATCAAGCCATTCCACTTTTATTTTTTGGCTCACCAATAAAAGAACTCAGAGCAAAAGTACTAGGAAAGGAAAACCGAGAAAGTCCAGACAACCAGAAGAGATGGCATCATTAACTCAAAAAAAAACTCACCAAGCACACTCAGCAGCCTTCTCCTCCATTTACTTTTAACTTTCAATTTTCTGCCATAAACAGCAACAACAAAATTCTATGCTTACTTTGGTATAAATTGCCTTACATTTGTGACACTTTTAAGAGCCCCTACTGTGTCATGAAAAGTTCCCAAACAAGGAAAGATCTGCACAGCAGGAGAGGAACCCACTTAGATTTTCTGACAGCTGTGAAGGATCAGTCTCCTGGAGTAATAGAAATCAACCGCAAACTGAAAAGTGTTTAGAAATAAAATGTTTCCATCACCTCACACTATCAACTACTTCCATTAGTACTCATGAAAAAGACATTGGATTTTACCCAGCATTTTAATACAATAAACTTTACTGACAGTAGAAAAGAGAATATAATTACAGACTAATCCTACTATTAAACATAGGAAGTCATCAATGAACAGAGGTAATACCTCTGTCTCTTAATAGTGGACTACACAACTAATCTCAAAAGACTGTGAGAATAGTTTACAAGTGTTATTCAGGAAGCTTATTTTGGGCTCCATGTTGTGAATTAAAACATTATTATTATTTGAAATGTAAAAGCATTCAAAATCTCATTAGGGTTGACTTTATATCAAGTTCAAAGTCAATAAGTCCTAGGAAGTGAATTTTACATATGTATGCTGGTTTTGTGGAAACTACCATACATATATAAAGATGGAAAGTACAAGATGTACTGGAAAGTAAAAGATGTGTGAGCAAATGGGCTCAAGTAGTATAATAAAAATAGGAGGATATGGGAAGATATTCATAGCCATTACATTGTCAGTCCCAACTCTAGTTCTGGATGATTTCAGCCAGTATTCCCTGAGCACTTACCTCTTTTTCTAGACACTGTGGTAAAAGCTGACAGACAGCTTCATATTACAACATGATCCTTGACTCTGAGCAGTTCATGAAAGGTAAAAAAGCCACAGAAACAAACAATACCAGGTGATAAATTCAACAGATATACAGAGTACAGAATTAATGCAAAGAGAACTGTGGAGACAGGGCATTAGGAAAGGCTCTGCAGAGGAAAGGATACTTACATGCTAGGTTTTGAAGGATGGGTAACAGTTTCTGGCAGAAAAAGAAAAAGCAATATTCTAACCAGAGGAAATCACTGTGTAAAAGCACAAAAGTGAAAAACAAATTCAGAGTACTTTTAAAACAGTCTTATACCACATGATCCACAGGAAGGAATAAGAAACTAAGACTAGAAAGGAAGGCCTGAGCCATATCTCACAGGGTCACGGACTAGGAAAACTGGGATTTTACTATGCAGGTGAGGTGCTGCCAAAGAAAGGTTTTTGTTCAAGGTTACTGTTTGAAGAGAAGAGGGCCTAAAAAGGAAGAAATTTGGACAAGGAAACCTGTGAAGAGGCTAGTAGCTCAGGCAAGATAGCCTGAAGTTAGGTAATGTGGACAGACTGGATGCAGAGTTAACATGAAAAGTAGAACACGCTCTACAAATGCCACCTTTAAAGGGGGCTGTGTAAAAAGTAAGTGCCAAGAGGAAAATACCAAAATTCCAGATGGCCTTTCAGGCCAGATACAGGTCTAAAGAAATACTACAAAACAATTTCAATCAGTAACAAGCAAACAAAGTTTACATGTTCAAGAAAATAATTACCAATCTCTGTCCCCAGTTTCGGGGCTCCAGCAAAGGGACGCAAATCACAAACTGATATCATTAAATTCATAAATCAACATTGCAACCTGCAAGGTTTCAAATTAAAAAACTATTAAAAAATTATAATTAAATTGTTTTGTTATGGTGTCATTTAAAGACACAAAAATGTAGGAATTTAAGAAAAACTGACTTGGCTATGTTATAAGCTTTATGAAGTGTTTTCTACTTGGATCTATTTTTTCTTTTTTAAGTTAAAAGGGCCAGGTTACATTTGTTTAAATAGGATATTTTTACATGTTTTAAACCTACATTAATTTCTAAATGTTTTTCCCACAGCTGCTTTCATTTCTGGAATAATTTTCAAATCTATTAAAAAACACCTAAATTTAACAGAAACACGCCCAGCGTCCTGCCTTCTAAGGCTACTTCTCTGTCCAAATACACAGACACACAGTGCCCGTACACACACATTCACACACACTTATATACACACATTCACACACTTATACATGCACATTCACACACACATATCCACACACACCCAGACTTATACACACACTCATACACACATTCACACTCACTTATATACACATATTCACACTCACACACACATACACACATTCACTCACACCACTCACACACTTATCCACACACACTTATATACACTCATACACACATTCACACACACTTATACACACATTCACACACACACTTATATACACACACACACTTACAAAAAAACCCCCCAAAAACAAAAAATCACATAAATTTAACAAAAAAGAACCTCTAACAATGAGGGTTGCTAAGTTATTTAGGTACCCCATGATTCCTTTTAAAGAGAATTAAAACAGAAACACTGTCACAAAAGCAATAGTTCATTTAAATAAGAAATCTAAAATGTCCAAGACACTAGTCTATGATCAGTTCTGACTACTGCCCACATATACTTACAAGCTGAAGATAGTTAAAAACAAAACACTTGGGCGGTGCCTGTGGCTCAGTGGATAGGGCACCGGCCCCATATACCAAGGGTGTTGGGTTCGAACCCGGCCCCAGCCAAACTGCAACAAAAATAGCTGGGCGTTTGGGCAGGCACCTGTAGTCCCAGCTACTTGGGAGGCTGAGGCAAGAGAATCACTTGAGCCCAAGAGTTTGAGGTCTCTGTGAGCTGTGATGCCAACAGCACTCTACTGAGGGCAACATGAAACTGTTTTCAAACAAACAAACCCAAAACATTTTAGAAGAACATGGCCTTCTAAATATTGTTTTAAATATGCAACAATAATTACTAAAGCAAAGGAATATAATACAAAGATAAGTATATTTAAAAACCCAATTTAACTCATAATTTCCCTCACTTTCATCTACATGACAGTCATATTATTGGAGAAAAGTGAAGAAACATATTTCAAGGGAAAGGATCCAAAAATTTTACAATAAGCAACTACTGACAAGATAGAAAGTAGTTTAATACCTTCTATAGTACATTCTCAAGTACCAACGGTAAACACAGAATGATGGTCTTCCTGGTATTCATATCTTAGATAAGGGCTATAAAATGACCAAATTCATTAGGGCAATGTCAATATACACATATGTTGGGGCCCCTATGGCCCGGTCTCAGTTGCTGCAGGAAGGAACCAGGCATGACACGGATTTGAAGTACAAGCTTTCGAGAGGCGGGCTAACCTTAGTTGCAGGGTAGCCCCGAGCCCCCTCCACAATGGCAGTTTATTAAGGTTATACACAACAGGTGTGGAGAGTTAAGGTAATTGACATAACCAGGTGTGGAGAGGTCAGGTAATTGCATATGAGGGCTGCCTGCGTAAGGATTGCCACGTGCTCTCCTCACATGTTCTTTCCCTAGAACCCTCAAGAAGAACTACTAAGCATCAATGTTTAACACATGCTTACTAGTGAGTGACAGACCTTATCTCATTCTGGAACACTGAGTTACTTGGGGGATTGCCCCCAAGTCAGGAAACGTCTCTAGGCTTGCCAGGAGACTGTCCTGTTCTCAGCGTTTCCTTTTAATGTGATAAGAATCAGTAACTGTCCTTTGCAAGC
>CAUYON010140983.1:0-19869 GCA_963573935.1 Arctocebus calabarensis
CATAGCCTTCCTGGCAATTTTTCCATTATTATATGAAGAAATTTTTATTCTGCATTTAGCAAGGTTCGCCTGTACCCTAAACCTTCATTCTTTATCAAGTGTTTATTGATTACGTGTGACACAATCCTTCCCATGAAATAAGATCTCAGTATAGTGAAGGAGACAGACAAGCACATACTTAACTACAGTTTGACAATAATGTATTAAGCTCCTACTTTTCCTTGGAAGCAAAAGAATAAATAAGACTTCCTATTCAGAGTTCAAGTCTAGTTAAAGAGACAGACACACAAATAAATTTAGTGCAGTGTATGAAATTATGGTACTAGGTGTATATCTAGGGTAGTTGGTCCATGTTAGGGCTCAGAATTTATTTCAGAAAGAACTTCAAGGATTGCATTCAATCAGGAGTGATAGGAAAAGGAAACCAAGAAGAAAAAAGGTTGGTAAATAACCTAGTAACCTATTTACCATCATTGGATGTCCAATGCCCAAATGTGGGGCCAGGATAATTGGAACAGAATTGTGTCTAGTGACCCAATGTGGTAAACAAAAGGCATGGATGTAGGATCCAACTAGTAGGAGAGGCTAAAATCAGCAGGTGATAAAGATCCCGGGATATTCATTCCTTCAGGATAGAACAGGGAGAGAATTTTGCTTCTCAAGGAGGTTAAGACTGATTGAGGCAAGTATTGCCAGAACTCTACTCAAACAAGTTGCGATTCAGACTTGAGCATAAGTCTTACCCAGTTCTACAAGGAAACTGGAGTGCTGGACAATGAAAGTGACGCAGTTGCTTGTGGTACAAAAAGACTCTCCATGACTATGCAGACTCTCCAACCTACCTTCACTCTCTGACACATCCGGGACTATGTTTATAGCAGAAGACTGATTTTGGACAACATCTGCTGGAGTCTGAGACTAGTAATAAGCCTCACGTTTAGAAAAAGACTGGCATTGGGTATTAACCTGAGAATGAAGGGGTGGGTAAGGAATAAAGGCACTATCAACTATACTTGTTGATGAAATATTTTTGAAATCTGGGAAAAGCAAAATTCATGGCCTCTTTCCCATCAAGACAAAGGGAAGTCATTTGTTCTCATTTGTCTGAAGTTATCAGCAGAGGCTCTACCATTCATGCCATTTTATGATTTGAGTGTCATGTAACTACTGTAAACAGAATTTTGAAAAAGCAAAGGAACTCACTTCACTTTTCTCCACTGAACTTTTCTCATCTACTTATATGTAGATTCATGACTTTTTTTTTGTCTCTCAGGAAAGCCACAAGGAACCTGTCAGAAATATTCTAGCATATGCAAGTCCTAACTAGACAGACAAGAATAATCTTTCTGCTGTTCCTCATGTGTTCCTTGGGAGTTTTGCTTTGTTGGCATGATTGATCAGTTTGCATGTTACTTTACAAAATCATTTTTCAAATGGAAACACAAAGTTGAAAATAAGAACAGGAGTACTTAGGGCTTGGTGGGTGAAAGGGTACCAAATCCAGAAAATAAATTCTTTTAATAGCTAATGACATTTCTCCTGCACATAGCAGATATTCACTATCAGGGGGAAGTTTCTGTAGCCTCCATTATATGTGTATCAGGTGGTGAAAATCCCCAAAGATGAACTGTAAGATGAATAGCCTCTGACTTCTAATAGTAAGCAGTAGTATTCCCATGTCTACATATACTGGAGAGTATACACACTACCACAGGTCTGCCAGGATCCCTAAACATTCCCAGGGCTCATTTCCTTTTGTTCCCAGGATTCAATGGTGTTTCTAGCCCTGCCTGCGGGGCAGTTTCAGCTCTCATCTTCAGGAGCTCTCCCCATATCTGTCTTGAAGGAAGAACCCCCATCGCTGTGAATTCTTCAAAGAGATCCCTCTCTTTGCCCAGGTCTAGACACAATTTCCTCTTTGTCTATAAACCATAGGGAATACGGCCCACTCCCATTAACACTACATTCAGAAACAATCATCCCCCCATAATTTACCTTCTCTGGGTTTCCTCTCCTCGTCTCTACCTCAGTCTCTCCTCTCTCCATATGGACATCCATACATGGGAAGGGAAAAAGTAGAGAGTGAGGGATGACTATATGGGAAGGGAAGAAGTAGAGAGTGAAGGATGACTATCTCTTAGCAGCTGCTCTGTGCTAGTCATATAGTTTATAATCTACAGGTTAAATCTAGTCTGGGATTTAAATCTTTCAAGAGAATCTAACCCCTCCTTCTAAATTCCTCTCTTTCCCTTCCTCTATTCTGTTTACCTTTTTCTTATATTTTCTCAAACATGATTTGATCTCTAAGCTGGGCGTTGTGATGGGTGCCTGTCGTCCCAGCTACTTGGGAGGCTGAAGCAAGAGAATCACCTAAGCCCAGGAGTTGGAGGTTGCTGTGAGCTGTTATGCCACAGTACTCTACCGAGGGCAATAAAGTGAGACTCTGTCTCTAAAAAAAAAAAGAAAAAAATTTGCTCTTTTGTATTTCAATACATTTTCTAAAGCTATATATTATTATGCCTGGAAAATGCATGACCAGTTCCGAGGGCAATAAAGTGAGACTCTGTCTCTAAAAAAAAAGAAAAAAAATTTGCTCTTTTATATTTCAATACATTTTCTAAAGCTATTTATTATTATGCCTGGAAATGCATGACCAGTTTCCACTTTTTATCCTGCTTAATTGTTTCATACTTCAATATCCAACTGTTTTCTGAAGCCATTTTAACCTATGCAAGAAACTGTTCTCTCTCTCCTCTAAGCTCCCACACACCTGATTTGCTCTTACCTTATAGCACTGAGCACATTATATGATGTTCACTTATTTACCTATCTGTCTTCATTACTAGCCTATGCTTTTTGGGGGCTGTTGACTGTCCCTTATTTCTCTTGAACAACCAGTGTGTAGGATTGTGCCTAGAACATAGGACACACTCAATAAAAAATGGTTAGTTGAATGAATAAATAAACAAATGCATGTTTTAATAATCTTTGACTATATGTGTCAACAATGACAGACTCTTTTCTGAAATTGCTTCAAGTCTCATGAAAGAATTATGGCTTTTTTCCTATCATTTGTCACTTTCTAACCGACCCATCTGTTGAGCTGATTTTAAAAGCCTAGGATATTAGTATCGGATGAAATCTTGAAGGCCATCTAAACCAATCTTCCTACTAGGACAAAACACTCCTTTCTGTGATCAAGAGTCATTCTTTCTCTGAACACCTCTAATGGCAAGGAGTTGATTACTTTATGGGGGAATTAAATCCTTCTTTAATAATATTAATTATTAGGAATGTCAAAAGATATCTATCAATTTTTCTTACTGTTTCTGCTGCTGCCCTTAAAATTCTCCTATTTACATGTATTCTCCTTTATGACATCCCAGCTCTCTCATGAAAGATTGAGAAATTAAGCAGTTTTTCATGATGTAAGGCATTCTGGGACTTCATAGACCCACACTGGTTTCTGGGATCGAGCTAAGGAGTCAGATTTAGCTGTAGAGGCAGTTGGCATGGGGCATTGAGATTTAGTGACCAAGAGATGAGCAAATATGGGTTAATCCTGGAAAGCACCAGGAATTAAGACGATAAAGACAACATAGATAGCCTAGGCAACACTCTAAGCTGAGGGGAGGGGAGTCAGCATAGGCAAAAAATATGATGTTAGCAAAGAGTTCAGCAATCTAGGAAGACAAAGTATAGGAGAAGACATGGAGTGGCTAATGCAAGACTCAACAAGTAGTCAGAAAACTGGTGACTTCCCACAGTTACAAAGCTGGATAGGGGAGGAGGTTGGCTCTGAGTTTGAATCATTTTTACCAAAGAAATAGTCTTTATACTGTTTCATAAAATCTCCCTGTCAGCTCACTCCTCAGCACCAGCTGCAAAATGATGACTAAAAAATGGCTTATTAGATTGAGTTTTACCCCTGCACAGGAGCTTTTGCATTGTAGTTGCTCCTCCACAGTCCTGCTTGCTGCCTCCTAAAACAGGTATATAACCACAAGGGCATTTAGGTCAGAGCTTCCAGTCAAAGGCCCACCCAGTACTGATGTGCACTCCCTTTTAGATGACACTCAGGATTATCACCTACCATCAGAGAATGGGATAATACATTCTTTACATATGTCAGTTAACCAGTCAGTCTTATGGCTCTATGGATCTAGAAGTATTTTTGCATTGTCTTCCCTGAGAAGTTTTAATTCTAACTTCAGAAAAACCTAATTTTCATTATTCTATGTCCTAAGAGATGCCTCATTTTTTCTCTTTAAACACCTACACAATTCTTAGCCTTTGCTTTAGAATGACACACTACAAAAACAGGTCAGGCAGGCCTCACATTTTACTCATTTTTGTTTTTGTTTTGTTTTGATTTCTTCAGACAGAGTGGACCTTAAATAGATCAGCTTGAAGCATGGCTGGGTAATAAATATCCAGCCCACAGATAGCTATTAAGGTTCACTGGTTCTATTTTAAAATAAGCCACAAGAAGGTCACCTTGATTACAACATCTCAGACCTATTCTCAAAATGCTACAAGCTTTTGTTTAATGTCCAGAACCTATTGTTCTTAGGGCTGAAATGAACTGGAACTTGAAAAGCAAAAAGATAAATCCCTTAAGAATTAAATTATACTTGCTTTCTCCCAGTTGCTTTTGCCTGTCACTTCCTATGTGCAAAGTTCTACATAAAATTGTTCCCCTGTCTTTTCAATTTATTTGCATTATTATGTATCAGAATGAATATAATCCTTGTTATAATGAAGACTTGGTTTGAATTCCAGTTATGCCACTTGCCAGCTATCTCACTTTGGGTAGCGTTGCATCCCATATAGCCTATGGTTAGGAGGCGTGAGAGTTATAAGAAATACCTGTACAGCTCAATAATGGAACACCTTGGTGGAAAGGGCATGGTATTTAGTTCTCCTAAAAAGCATGAGAGCTCTCAAGATGAGAGAAGTGGTGAATTGGCAGTCTCTACACCTGTGGTATTGAGAGGCACGAGATCAGCCTTGTATTAGGCTGGAGAAGGCAGTCGGGAGCATGTGCATTCTATCACAGACTCGCTTACTCTGACTCTGTCTCCTCTTCTGCCTGCCGAATGCCAGCATGGTGTCTCTCTGCTGAAAATTACCAAGCTCTACTAAAGACTAACATCTATCTTTCTAAGAAGATTGCTTTATTCTCTCTAAGACTCTCTCTCTCTCCAGCTAAGGTAGATAGTCCAAGGCACCTAAGAGACCTGAGCAAGGTAACTTAGTGGTCTGCGTCCGGAACCTACTTAAGCCAGGCCTGAGATCTGGCTAGTCTTGGGCCCCGACAAGTGGTGTCAGAAATGCCATATGACAGGGTAGGTTCCTTAACCTCTTTGAGATTCAAATTCTTCCTTGGTAAGAAGGAAAAGGAGTATCTACCTCTGAGGATTATAGAGAACGTTAAATTACAAAATGAGTATAACAGAGCTTAATGTACTTCTTTGCATGTATTATATGCTCCATAGATATTAGTTTTCCTCCCTCTTTTCCACCCTATTTCCCACCATACCATCAAGTGCTGCTTCTCAGAGCCAAGCCAATTGCCTTACTCAGGGTGGATCCCATCAGCAGATATGGTACCCTGGGACCCAAAGAACACCTTCCCTCATAATCTGCAGTTATTTTCAGAGATCAGTTATGGGGGCCACAAATATATAGGTTTGCTTCCCAGTTCCCCTACTTTCAAGTTGGAATGTAAAGTTAGGAAAACTTCTAACCATTTAGAGACTGTTTCTTCCTCTTAAAACGAATATGTTGTCTATGCCATAGACTTGCTGCACCATGAAGAATAAATGAACAAAAAGCATGGTGTGGAGACCCTGACCCATTACAGTCAAACTGTTAACATTTTCAATTCATTATCAAGTAATTATCTGTGTTCCTTTGTCTGTATAGTCTAAGATAAATATGTTAAATAGGAGCAGAAATTAAATAAACAAAAATCCTTTTTCCTGGCTTCTAGGAGTTCACAGGAAGAAGATGTTCAGTAAATTAAGAGCTTAAATATACCTGGGGAAAGGGTCTAGAAACATATTGAGAGATCTCTCCCCCACAGTAAATCTAGTTCTAAAGAAGTTTCATTATGCTATAAACCATAAATGACAATTACCCTGTCTCCATAAAAGATTTTTATTCAAAACAAAAAATATCAATCAAATCTAAGCATTATAACTGAGCTTATAAGTCACATCCAATTCTCTGTGATGATAGGATCCCCTCTTCACTATCGTCTGGAACTGAGTGTCCAGTAACTTCACATGCACCCAAGTCCTCATTGACTGCTTCTGACTGTTGGAAGGTACAAGCTCCTATGAAATTATAAAATAATACTCTGTACTTAATTCATTATGTAGATCCCTCATCCTCATGAAAGAGAAGATTAAATTTCTTCAAAAGGTGAAGTTACAATGTAGAATTTGGAAAAAAGATCAATAGCCATGTACTCCTTTTCTTGCATGATATTCCCCATATTTGGGTGTCATTTTACCATGTATAATCCACATCCTTACTTACTGTCTTTGTTGTGATACCCATAGGAACTCTAGGGGAAAGTACCTTCATTATTTAAAAATCTATTTTTCTCATTTTATATTTTCTTTGAAATAAAATAATGTCTTACAATCAACATAGTATTTACTTTTCTCCCGGAAAGTTGACAAATCAATACAAACCTTATTAAATTCTTGTTCAATATTTGTACTTTGCCATCAGACTATATTTTTTTCTTTTTCTTTCTTTTTTTTTTTTTTTTTTTTTTTACAGTTTTTGTCCGGGGCTGGGTTTGAACCCACCGCCTCTGGTATATGGGGGGTCGGCACCGTATTCTTTTGAGCCACAGGTGTCACCCTATTTTTTTCTTTTTTAGAAATATTTGAAGCTAATATTCAAATAAAATGTTTATCCCAATGATCCAGAGCAAGTGAAGGGAAGAATTAGGTTTGGAATACCTAGATCTGGGTGGTGAACTTTTTCATCATCCAGCTCTGGTCCAGACTCAGCAGGCAGGACTACTTTTCCTAAAGGAAAATCAGGGACTTCTCAAATCAAGTAACTGGAAGAATCATTATACAAACCAAAAATATCACTTGATCTATTAGCCTCTTAGTTCTAATGCCTGAAATGTGCATCTTTGGCCTTTTCATTGGTTTATATACACAGTTCCTGCCCCGACACCACTTAATGTGTATCTGTATGTATGAAATATAATATTATGCCCCATTTTATCCCACAAAGGTTTTGAGGTAACATGAAGAAGTTTAAACCATCAAATCATAAAATTAAAGGATAAATATAAAAAGCAAGATTAGAAAAACAAGTCAAAACTAGAGGCAAAGATTTAGAGCAAAATCAGAAAGGTACTAATAGGCCATAGGGAAGATTTTCTTAAGACATGAAATTAGCCTTGAGCAAAATTAACTACAGTTAAAAAAAAAATTCTTATCCTATGTACATACATATTCTGTGAATATAACTTACCTAAACTCATCTAAGAAACCAAAAGTTACTCCCTAACATGAGGTCATGAGGTCATGTGGTGCTCTATATAAGGAAATTGATAGACGCTGGGGCCAGTGATCTCAATAAAGTTCCTAAGAGGTGTGGTTCCTTGAGAAAATGTCAAAACAGACCTCAGTGAAAGCCAACTGAACATCATACTAAATAAGCAATCTTGTCCAAATATATGGCTTCCTTATGCCTTATTTTAAATCTTTATTCAGTAATAATTCTTATAATTTATAAAGGAATAGATGGACTGTATATTCTCAAGGTAACCATCCAAAAGCACTGTTTAACAAAATAACTCACTTTATAAGTAGATAATAATGAATGCAGGGTATAGTTTCTGGCAAGGGTCTAGAATACAAAATATGTGTTCTGTCTGAAGAAAGACCCATATCCCCAAGCAAGTGTAGTTGAACTCCACAGACATTGAGAAGCTTACAAAATCTATAACACTGAATATCCCACATTCATGTGGAGAGCCTTTTGACAGGATCTAGTAGTCACATTTGGCTGCTACTGGCCTTTAATGTATTAGATATTAGTTTTTGAACTTAACCAGTTCAGATGTGAGCTCTGAGAACCTAAGACACAGAACAAAACAAAACAAAATAAAAAATGTAAGATAAAATTGTATAAGATATGGGGGAGATTCTGAGGTTTTAATACTGGAGTTTTAAAGTCTGGGATTAGAGAGTTGGGTACCTAGGGATGGAGAGTTGGGCACCTGGAAATATCAAGATAGAGAAAAAAAGGCAAACATTGAAGAGGGGAGTATCAAGTAGGAGGGGGGGAAGAAGGACTTAGTGGTATAATGGGAGAAAGAGGATTTATTGATGCAAATAACAGTAATGATCTTTCTCCCTTGCTTTGCTGGATATTCTAAGGTATTCCGCATAGGTACATGCATGCAAAAACCTTCTGCCAAGTGTGAAAGTTTATATAAAGCAGCCATTCTTTAATTTTAACTCCTCTTCAGGTGTTTTGTTTTGTTGTTTTCTGATGCTCTTTTTGCCTCTGAATAGACTTCTTGCAAGAATGGCTACATAATTTTGTGGGGACCAGTGCAAAATGAAAATGTAGGCTTCTCGTTCAAAGATTAATAATTTTGAGAAGATGATAACAAGCCAGGAGTCGTGGCTCATGCCTGTAATCCTAGTGCATGTGAAAAATGATAAGGGTCTAAACTAAGAGTGTGGCCATAGGGATAGCAAGGAGAATATGGATTTGTAAATTCTAACTACATGTTATTGAATGCCTGTTCTTTATCAGTACTGTCATTGATGCAGAGGATAAAATGGTGAGAAAAAAGACATGTTGTACTTATAAAATTGTTAGTCTAATACAGAAGACAAATATTATTTGAATAACCACAAAAAATGTGTAATTACAAAATTTGGTAAGTATTATTACTTTGGTATGAATGTCCATATTGCCCCCAGAATTTGTATGTTGAAACCTAATCTCTAAGGTGATAGCCAAACATACCTTTATTATCCTGGCAGCAGGAGCCCGGAGTTCCTTATCAAGAGCTTCATGTTTTTTTCAATGTGTGCTTTTGTAAACTGATTACTCCTTATTCCTTCCTTATATCCTATGACTCTAACACAAAGAAGAACATGAGAAGCCCCCAATTCAAATAGAAAGATCTTTCTCCCATGATATCCACAGCATCTTCTCATGTAAGTGGCACTTACCATCTTGTATTAGAGCAGAGAAAACTATATCACACCTGTCATATAACTTGAAAACTGTATAAACATGAGGGAAAAGTGTTGTTAATAATCACTTGTATAAAATGTCTACCTCAGGGAAGGTGTTCAGTGAATATTTATTAAAGTCATATAATAAATAATGTGTGAATATCCATTATATGTCAAGTACTGTTCTAGGTACCTGAGATACATCAATAAAAAAAAGCAAAGATACTTCATGAAACTTACATGTTAGGAGGAGACAGGCAATGAACAACAAACAATTTTTACAAGTAAATCATATATGTCTATTTGAAAATGATAAAGACTATGAACAAATAAGTAGAGCAGGGTAAAATGGAGTGATGGTGCTGGGGTGAGGTGCTTTGAAGTTTTCAGTAGAATGACTGGGAAGATGCCATTGAAGAATCTGAGCAAAATCAAAGGAGACGAAGGGATGGGCTCTGTGGATATCTGACCTAGGAGTTTTCCAGACAGGAATACCAGTACAAAGGCCCTAAGGCAAGAGAGTATCTGGCAAGTCTGAGGAACAGCGGAAGCCAGTGGACTTGGATCACTGTGAGCAAGAGGGAAACGAATAGGAAATGTGGTAAGTAGAGGTGTGCAATGATCTCACATGTATTTTAAAAGGATCGCTCCAGTGTAGAAAACAGAAAGGATACAAGGGTAAAGTCAGGGTGGGAGGTGCAGTTAGGTCATTGCAGTAATTTAGAGGAAAGATGATAGTGGCTCAGATCAGTTCAACAACATTCACAGGACCTCTACTCTTTCTGGCTCTAAGGGGTATAAGATTGTATTCACCTCAAGAAGTTCACAGTTAACAATCTCTTTCCTAACCTAATTTCTACCCTTATCATCTAGCACAGGCCCCAAGGTTTGCTCTTCTTCCCTATTCCTAGCACAGTATTACAGCACACGTTGTTCATTATTTTCCAAACACACCATGCTTTCTTATGCTATTGCAATACTATAGTACTCTTCTGTTTGTCCCCAATCCTTATTCCTTCTTTATATCCTATGACTCTAACATTCAAGAACATGAGAAGCTCCCAATTCAAATAGAAAGATCCATTTCCCCAGCTTCCTAAGCTCATAAATTCAGCTCCTTCTTCGAGACTCAATTCAAATGCCACTTTCTAAAGGAGTTTTCCCTAACCACCTTGCAGAATTGGTTGTGCACCCTCATCTTTGCTTTCCTCAGTATCCTGTGCATGCCACTAACCCAGGTATATTATAAATAGATTCCCTTTAGACTTTAAATCACAGACATGATTTATAAGTTATGATTTATCATGACTTATTCAATGTCTACCTCTACCAAAGGTTTTTGTCTTCAGTACCTCATTACTAAACACAGGAAAGAAATTTTGAAGGGAGGACATTAAAAAAGATCAAGGGAGGAAAGAAATGATACAAGCTGCTTATGAAAAGTTGCCAGCCTGTCTAGAAAACCTACTTGCACATGGTCCTTTATAAAGAGATAACTTCGAGCAAGCATGGTAAGACCTACATGGGTTCAACCAATATTTCTCAGCAAATATGCAGTTCCAGAAATAGCCCTGGAAAGCACAGTGGATGACATGGGCAGTGGGAATCAAGTAATCTATAGAATTTCTCTGTTCAAAACAAGTATCAGGGTTCCTTGATCAATTTAAAAAAGAATTTGTTAGAGTTTGGGTTTAATCTTTGATGATTGCCTGGGCTGTAATGGGGATGCAAATATACAGAATGGGACAAATGAGTAACCAGCTCTGCAGTGGGGAGTGACTCAGCATTGGCTGCGGCTGGCTGTAAGCTATGGAAGACTAGGGTTGGGGAAAAGCTAAGTAACTCTGAAAAATTATACAAGCCTGATGTGGTGAAAAGGGTGAAGTTGAAACTAAAGCCAGGGGAAAGAGGAGATTATTTGCTAGATTGGGTGACTAACCTCACCTGTCTCGCTTGATCTAACTATACTAAACTTATCCATACTTATCTAACTAAACTAAGAGCTAGGCGTGTGTTATAGACACAGAAATTGAGGGATAGAGATATTAAGCAACTTGTCTAGAGACATAATCATACCCAGTAGAAACTTTTTGCACAGATGGGTCTGTCTTTCTTCAGTTCTATTTCAGCCCAGGACTGAAGACACCCATGTAGCTCCCCAGTTTAAGAATATGGCTCTGGCCTGACAAGAGACCCCAGTTCCACAGATGGTTCTGTCCACCTTGCATGTACCTCTGACAAATCATTTCTCCTCTCTCAGCTTCCTTGTTAACATTTTATTCAGTGAGAGTTAAGGGTAGGTGATTATTAAGGTCTCTTCAAATATCTCTCTGTGATATTTAGAAAGAATTTGAAAGATGCTACTTTCATCTCTCCTTCCTCATCTTTCTTACCACACACCCACATGCCCTCTGAAGAAGCAGTATATAAAGAATCTTTCTATACCATCCAGTTTGGAAAGAAAAGTTCGACAAAAGGTAGAGTCTCCAGAGATTTTATCACTATTGATTCACTCAGAACTATATATCTTGTCCCCCCACACACTAATGTCTCATCTTTGTTTTTGTCAGGAAAACCTAACCTCCACCCAGCAAAAGAGAGCTGCCTTTATCTTCCATAATTTACCTTTTTAAAACTCTATCATGGTGTTTCAGTTACACTAAAGAACTCTGTTCAGCATGTAATTTATGAAAATATAAAGGAAATATTGAAATAAAAATAATATTCTCCCTAATATATTCATTTTAATTGTTCCTTTTCTTCTCTCTGGAGTGAGTAGGAGATAATCCCTTCTATTTCATTTACTTCTTCTTTAAATGACTGGGGTTTTAAGATGTGCTATTTTGGAGCTTAGGTTTTTGCTTTTTTCCCCCTAACTCCTTAATATTAAAGTATGTCTGGCTTCACATTAAATAATTTTTTTGCTTCTGTTACATGCATTCATTAACCAAAGAGCAATAAGTATTATTCTTATGATCCAAATAACCCTATGAATTCTTTTATCAAATTAAAGGTTTCTGGAATAGGTTGAAAAAAACATACCTGAAAATAAAGCAAACTTTCATGGACAGGCATTAAGTTCTAGAGACAATGTAGGGTATTTATGATGAATGAGAAAATTGAACAGTAGTTGTTATAGATATAATATTTAAGGGAGGACCAGACAGTTTTAATTATCACAAAACATTGTAAGATGGATATTACTAGCTCCATTCTATATCTAAGGAAACAAAGGCTCAGAAAAGTTACATGAATTGATTGGTTGCCCAACAAGTAATGGTGGAACTTGCCTTTAGAACTTGGCTCCAGAGAGAGGGATCAGGAAGAAAAGGGGCATCCTTCAGGAAGGAGTTTGTCTTTTCCAAATCTACTGTGATAATTAAGCTCACTAAAGTCTTAAATGACTTTTGACAGTCTGAACTCAAAGACTAAGTCTTTCTTCAATCTTGGAGACCTGGGGCCCTCTAGCAGAACTGCTTAGTTGGCAGCTGTCAGATTATAGGTCGGATGCAGGCTGCAATCAAGCATGATCTGTCTCCAATAGGCCAGCAAGACTCTTTCTCTTGGAGGGGTAAAAAGCCCAGCACCTAAATGGTTTTCATAGTCTTGACTCTGACACAAAAGAGTCACACATGCACAGAACATTGGACCACAGGGACAAGTATTGTCATGTGAGCCCCACTTCTCCATGGGGATTTGAACTAAGCAGACAAGCCAGTGCCACCTAAGAGGCACCAAGGCAACTGCCTGAGTGGGACCTGTGCAAAGAGAGAGTACCAGTTACCCAGGAGCCTGGCCCCTGCCCCCACCCCCATTTTAGAATGTCCCAGGTATCCCCTGACAATACTTATCCCTTTCATCTTCTCTGGGTTTCTTCCTTGCCCTGTACAAGAACTCACCAGGCAGCCCTTTGAGAAGAAATGGTGGCACAGGGAGGTTAAGTGGCTTACTCCCGAATCATTCCATGAGCTAGCAGAAGACCCAGAGACAAAATATATACTCAAGTTTATGTAACTCCCACTTCCCTGCCCTATTTCTAGTTTGACATGGTTCTTTTCCTAGGTCACATTTTCCATTTGGAATGATTTTTCAGTAACAGCAATAAAAGTCTTTCTTTTGTTATACTCATGGATTTAAAAGCCTCCTGCCTGTTTGTCTCTTCACCTTTTTCAATCTCTGGGAAACATTAGATCCTTCTTTACTTTTTGGCATTCTTTAAAACATTCTTACAGCCTCTTTGCCTACTTGCCCTAACAAGGAAGGGCCATTTTCTGTCTCTGGCGAGTGTATCCTGCTCTGTAAACGTTTATCTTCCTCAATAAACTTTGTTTTATACTTGCCATAAAATAAAATAAAATATTCTTACAGTCTTGGGGTTATTTGGGGGGAAGGGGATGGTTTGGAGAAGTAATGTGGATTATTTTTTAGCTTTTTGTTTTGAGATAATTATAGATTCTCATAAATTTACAAAGGCAGTACAAAGGAATCTTGTACACTGCTTACTCACTTTGTCCAAGATTTCCCCAAAGGCTGCATCTTTCATTAGTATAGTACCCAAACTAGAAAACTTACACTGGTACAATGTGTGTGTTTAGTCTATGCCATTTTGTTGAATGAAAACAATACCACAATCAAGATACATAATTATCCCTTTACCACAAAGATCTCCAAGGGGCTACCCTTTAACCATCACCTACCTATTCACCTCTCCCTCCACCTTATACATGTAAAATTCATAGTCTACTGATATTGACACTAGTTTGAGTGAGGCATAGAAACCTTACCTCAATTTAAGTATTTTTTTTCCTTCCCACACATAATTGTATTAAATATTTGCTCTTTATATGTATATTGAGAATAATAAAAGTATTATAATTTTTGCTTCAACATTAGACATACTTAGAATATACAGAGAAAGAGAAAATTCTATTGTATATTTTTAATTTTTGTTGTTGTTTCTTCCTGTTAGTCCAAGGATACTTGTATCACCTACTTTGTGTTTCAAGAACTTCTTTTTGCTATTGTTGTAGGACTGGAGTGCTGGCAAGTTTTTTTTTTTTTTTTTAGCCTAAAATGTCTTGATTTCTCCTTCTTTCCAGAAAGATAGTTTTGCTGGATATAAGATTGTGAGCTGACAGTTCTTTTATTTCAGCATTTGAAAATATTTTGCCACTTTCCTCTGGCCCTATTTTTTGTTTCTTATGTGATATCTGCTACATTCAATTTTTTTCCCCTATGAATATAGGGTCATATCTCTCTCACTATTTTTAATATTTGTTCTTTGTCCTGAGCTTTTATAAGTTTAATTGTTAGGTTTTTTGGCAGGTATTTCCCTAGATTGTTTTTCTTCTTGAGTTTCTCAAATCTATAAGTTTATGTCTTTTGCCAAATTTGGGAAGATTTCAGTCATCTCAATTTTTTTTTTCAATCCCATTCTCTTTCTCTTCTTTTTCTGGAACTCCAGTAACATGAATATTACAGTATTTTGTTATAGCCCCATAAGCCACTGAGCCTCCATTCAGTTTTTTCCTATCAATCCATTATTTTATCTATTGTTCATATTGGATAATATATTATTTCTTCTTGAGTTAATTTATTATCTTCTCTATCCTCTGTGCACTGCTGAAGAGCCCTTCCTTGACTAGATGGTGGAAGTGAAGACTCCCCATGTTGTATGACATCATGAAGAAGAGTGGAATCTTACCATCCAGCAGGAATTAAAGCCCCCATTTTCACCTTTCTTTGACACCACCTAGTAGGGGTTGAGCAAAGAGGAAAATCTAGATTTCCCACTCACCTGTTGTTTGTAAAGGTAGAAATGTTGATGAAGTTATTTTTTTTTAGCGCTTGGCTAGAGTAGGTAATTACTGTCTCACAATAAAATCCATCCTGTGAGACGGCCCCTCTCCTGGTCCTTTGTTTAATAAGAAAAGATTTTGAGAAGCATTTTTTTTTGTCTGTATCTATTGGCATTTCCACGTCATCAACTTTTCCAGCAAATATCCTGGCATATATGAGTCAAAAACAGTAACCGAGGGAACTTGCTCTATATAAGTTTCAGGTCCTATGGTACTTAGTCTTTACTTTCTACCTTTCAGAGTTTCCTCTGTTTCATAAATAATGTACCTGTTTTTTAGCTGTATTGGAAATAAGGAGAAAAGCATCTAATCCATCTTGTCCCAGAACCAAAAGTTTATAATGTTTTACCTTTCCTTTTTAATGCATAAATATTTAAAAAATTTTTTCAATGCATAAATATTTAGTTTTGAAAACTTTATTTTGTGAATCTACATTAATGCCAATATCCTTAAGACACAAAACTTAAGTGAAAACAAAATAACAACATGGACTATTTTATAGCTCCTAAGTTAACCATTTTTTCAATGCTAATTCTTCATGCTGTTTAGAATGCAGTAACACTAATAGTAGCATTTTAAATTGGTACAATATTTTTTGAGCACAAATGTAGCAGGAGCTTATAGACATTAACCCTAAGTCTATCTTTTAGAAGCCAATTCTAAAAAATAATTTCATAAACATAAACTTTATATAATAGCAGTATCTATGTTAGAAAAAATATGGAAAAATCTATATTCCCAGGAATAGGGATATGATACAGTAAATTGTACATAAAAACAACAGTTAAACTAATTATACAATTATAGCTGATTAAAATTTGGAGAAAGTTTTTTAAAAGCTTGATACAATATTAAAGGAAAAGAGCAGAATACAAATGAGTATATATATTTTATTATTGCTGTGTAAAGATCTGCTAAGGAAATAAAAACTAAAAAGAAAATTGGAAATTAAAAATAATTATTAGGTTTAACAGAGGGATAATGAATTAATTCATTTATTTAGTACTTTTTTTTTTTTTTGAGACAGAGCCTCAAGCTGTCACCCTGGGTAGAGTGTCGTGGCATTACAGCTCACAGCAACCTCCAATTTCTGGGCTCAAGCAAGTCTCCTGCCTCTGCCTCCCAAGTATCTGGGACTACAGGCGCCCGCCACAACGCCAGGCTATTTTTGTTTGGGTTGCAGCCGTCATTATTGGTTGGCGGGCCCAGGCTGGATTTGAACCCGTCAGCTCAGGTTTACATGGCTGGCGCCTTAGCCCGCTGAGCCACAGGCGCTGAGCCTATTTAATACATTTTTATTGAACATTATCACCAGGTATAATTCTAGATGCTAGGAATGCAGATGTAAATAAAAACAACAAAGATCCTTATCTCCATGGTGCTTACTTTCCAATAGTGAGAGAAACAGTTAACAAAATAGATAATACATTATAGTTTGTTGGATGGTAATAAATGCATTTTTAAATAGAAAAAGAGAATATGTATATGGGACTTTTTCAACTGTGAGAAAAAAATTTAAACACTATATATAATTTTAAATGTTTCATAAAATAAATTGTAATTATAAATTAATTTGTAGTTATAAAGTCCCATTATTTCAGAAAACATCATTAATTTCAAAGTTTCAAGTTTTTAAGATGGGGCAAAGCTAAAGGTTATCATTACATTAGCAATGATAGGGAGTATGGATCATTGCTATACATACTTCTATCACTGCACTTAATTCAAAAGAGTATTATAACTATATTTTCTTGTGTCTATCCTGTGAACATGTATCTTTTCCACTCAGTCTAAGAACCAAATGTTTGTGATAACTGTGCACATTTTTTGTCTCCATTTCAACATATCTTCACTATCCCCCCACTCATTCCTTAATCCACACACCCTGACTTCAACTCCCAGCACCCTACCACATCATTAAAAGTGCACTCACCAAAAGTGCACTCTGATGACCTCCATGCCATTATATGCCTGGAGTATTTTGAAATTTCAATTATCTTTGACCATAAATAATAAGAGATAGCAATTTTAGTTTGCTCCTTTTTTAGAAAAGATCTTTGAAGTCACAAAGCCACATTTTCTCAATTTTTTTTCCTATCACTCACTGTAGCCAGTCCCTCTCATGCTCTCCTTTACCTAGCCATTAAATGTGGGGGTTTCTTAGAGCCTTATGTTAATCTTCTCTCTTCATGCCACATGTCCTCCCTGGGAGATCACATCTGTTGATAACCATGATGGTTATCATCTGTAGGCTGATGACTTCTGAATCTATACCCATAGATTCCTCTTGAGTCTCTTACCAATATACTCTATTGCCTACTTGAAATTTCTGCTTGATGTCATCCAGGAACTTCTAGCCCAATGTTTCCAAGGCCAATCTCATCATCTCCCTTATCCAGCCAAATCTTCAAAAACTATCTCTCCTCCTGTAATCCCTATTTTCAGTTAATGATATCATCATCCCTTATGTTGCCCATGCCAGAAAACTAGGAGTCATCCAGAATACTCCTTTCTCTTTTACTTTCCATATCTAGTCGATCACAAAGTTAAACTGATTCAATCTTCTGTTATCCTTCAAATCCATCCACTTGTTTTCATCTCTATTGTTAAGCCCCTAATCCATCATTAGCTATAGCCTAAGGTATTATAAAAACCTCCAAATAATTGTCCTTCTCTGCAAGATATTACCTTTTCAGCAGCAAGACTGATCTTTCTAAAAATGCCAATCTATGTTCTGTCTTATTTAATACCTTTACTTTCTTTCCCTTGCCTTTAGACTCATGTCTAACTCTTCAGCTTGACCTTTAAGGTTCACCTCAATTTGACTCCTACCTAACTCTCTAATCACTTTCTCCTTGGAATTTCATGTCTCAAACGCGTTGGCCTTTGGCCACCAAAAATATAATGTTTTCTCTCATCTTTTGTTCTTAGAATACATTCTGTTACTTTACACATATCCCTACCCACCATAATCTAACCCTTATTCATCTTTAAGCTTTCAGTGTAAACAATACTTCATAAGGAAGGTCTCTTATCCTCAAAACAGATTAAGTCTTTTTTTTAAGTATAATTTTATTTTTTATTTTATTTTATTATCTTTATCATTAAATCATAGCTGTGTACGATAGTGCAATCAGGGGGTACAATGTGCTGGTTTCATATACAATCTTAACTATTTTCATCAAACTAATTAACATAGCCTTCCTGGCAATTTCTCTATTATATGAAGACATTTGTATTCTGCATTTAGCAAGGTTTGCCTGTACCATTCTAAGATGCACCATAGGTGTGGCCCCACAAATTACCCTCCCTCTGCCCCAAACTCCCCTCTCCCTCTTCTACCCTTGCCCCTTTACCTATATTCTTGTGCTATAGTTGGGTTATACCATTGATATGACAGCTATAAATTAGCTTCCTAGTAGGGCTGAGTACATTGGATACTTTTTCTTCCATTCTTGAGATACTTTGCTAAGAAGAATATGTTCCAGCTCCAACCATGTAAACATGAAAGAGATAAAGTCTCCATCTTTCTTTAAGGCTGTGTGATATTCCATGGTATACATGTACCACAATTTATTAATCCATTCGTGGATCGATAGGCACTTAGGTTTCTTCCATGACTTAGCAATTATGAATTGGGCTGCAATGAACATTCTGGTACAGATGTCTTTGTTATAATGTGATTTTTTGGTCTTCTGGGTATATACCTAGTAAAGGAATGATAGGATCAAATGGCAGGTCAATTTTAGATCTCTAAGTACTCTCCAAACATCCTTCCAAAAGGAACGTATTAGTGTGCATTCCCACCAGCAGTGTTGAAGTGTTCCTTTTCTCCACATCCACGCCAACATCTCTGGTTTGGGGATTTTGTTATGTGGGCTAATCTTATTGGAGTTAGGTGCTATCTCCAAGTAGTTGTGATTTGCATTTCTCTGATTATTAAGGATGGTGAGCATTTTTTCATGTGTCTGCAGGCTATGCGCCTGTCTTCTTTAGAGAAGTCTCTCTTCAAGTCTTTTGCCCATCCTGAGATGGGATCACTTGTTCTTTTCTTGCTAATACGTTGGAGTTCTTTGTGTATTCTGGTTATTAAACCTTTGTCAGAGGCATAACCTGCAAATATTTTCTCCCATTCTGAGGGCTGTCTGCTTGCTAAACTTACTATATTCTTGGATGTACAGAAGCTTTTTGATGTGATCAGGTCCCAGTAGTGTATCTTTGAAACTGCTTCAATTGCCTGGGGAGTCCTCCTCATAAAATATTCACCCAAGCCAATTCCTTTAAGAGTTTTCCCTGCACTATCTTCTAGAATTTTTATAGTTTCATATCTTAAGTTTAAGTCTTTAATCCAGTGAGAGTCTATCTTAGTTAATGGTGAGAGGTGTGGGTTCAGTTTCAGCCTCTTACAGGTCGCCAGCCAGTTCACTTAGCACCATTTGTTAAAAAGAGAGTCTTTCCCCCACTGAATGTTTTTAGTTGGCTTGTCAAAGATCAAGCAATGGTAAGTAGCTGGATTCATCTCTTGGTTCTCTATTCTGTCCCAAACATCTACCTCTCTGGTTTTGTGCCAGTACCACACTGTTTTGATCACTATCGATTTATAGTAGTGTCTCAGGTCTGGTAGCATGATTCCTCCTGCTTTGTTTTTATTTCTGAGTAATGTCTTGGCCATTTGAGGTTTTTTCTGATTCCATATAAAATGAAGTCTTATTTTTTCAAGATCTTTAAAATATGACAATGGAGCATTAATAGGAATTGCATTAGAATTATATATT
>CAUYON010140986.1:0-10371 GCA_963573935.1 Arctocebus calabarensis
TTATATAGTGATCAAGAAAATGCCATGAAGGCTATCTGTAACAGTACGATCAAAACATTTCTGAATGTATATGAATCGTGCCCTATGATTGCACCAATGTACAGAATTATGATTCAATAAAATTATAAAAAAAAAATTTCATGTGGATGTATTCCTTTGTCTTTGGACTCCTTTAGGACTGAATGGTTGAGTTGTGTATGTATGAGGGATATGCTTACATTTTTTAGAAACTACCATTTTTCTAAAGTGATAGCACCATTTTAGTTTCTCAACATCAGTGTTTTCATGAAACTATATATAAACACACATTTTACTTCCTCAACATCAATGTATATATAAGACTATCTACACACATACATATGTATTAGACACTGATAATGAGGAATTGGCTCATGTGATTATGGAACCTGGGAAGTCCTATAATCTCCAGTTAGCTAGAAACCCAGAGAGCTGGTGATCTAGTTACCGGCTGAGTGACAGGAGAAGACTGGTGCAATCTACAGTCCAAGTGCTACAAGGAGACTGGGGTTCGTTCAAAAGCAGCCAGGCAGAGAAAAAGAATTCTTCCATACACATTTTGTTTTCTTCAGGCTGTAAAAGGACTGAATGAGGGCTGCCTATGTTGGGAAGATCAATTTATTTCACTCAGCTTACTAAACATAAGTGTTAATTTCATCCCAAGAACACCCTTACAGACACACCCAGAATAATACTTCAAGAACTACAGGCAGCCTCCACAGCCTATCAAGTTGACACATAAAATTAGCTATGACATGTCTACCCCTTGTCAATTCAGCCAATTTACCCAAATCACCTTATTAAGCCATACTTTATCTTCAGATAAGATAATAATGTCATAGTTTTAACTAACATGATACTCATATTCTATATACAACCAAAAATGCACTAACCTTTCCACAGAAGAGGAGATGAAGTCTTTAAGTGATATTTACCCTTCTTCTTGATATCCCATAACTTAAATTCTATGATCTAAAATTAACAATAAATGGATAATAAATCAATGAATCTTATGTTACATGATAAAGGAATAAGTAAAAAGAAAGCAAAGGTATTTGCTTGGTATGTATGTTCACATATATAATACATAGATATACACAAACAAGCAAATTCATTACAAAATAAGGAGGAATACTCATGCAATTAGTTCTTGTTTCTGTAACAGGTCAAGTGTTATAGATGATATTTATAAGACCTTCTTCTACTATCCTTTTTATATTCCTTTTTCTTTCATTCAGGGAGTTCCTCAGCTGATAAATGTTCTCTATCTTTCAGGGTAACCCAGACCATTATTCTTGAAGGGTCTAGACCATGCACAGTGCTGATGGGATGGGGTTGTTATGGTTTTCCATTGACCTTAATCAGAGGGCATGGCAATATTAGGAGATCTCCAGGGGACCTCCTGCAGCCCTGACATTGTGGAATAGTAGTCCAGTGTTCTCTTGGGGTTCAGATAACTCACCCCAACACAGTGATTTACTTCTCTGTTGGTGGATTCTGAGGCAAGAGGAACCCAAAATGGCCAGATGGCATTCTTAACTTCCAGTTCAGTGGAATCACTGCAGTCTCCTATTGGAAGCATTTCTCTCTCTGGAACTAACACCCCTAGACTAGCAGTTCATAAACTTGGGAAGAGGAAGCAAAATCCCAGCCAGAGGGTCACTAGGGGTAATATTGAGTGCTCCTAACTTCAGGAGAAAGAGCATCACATTGAATGAACAGGAACAGGCTTCAGAAGAACCTTGCCCAGCTCTTCAGGTTATTGTCACTTCACTGGCTCTGTAAGGAGTCTTCAAAAGGCCAGTCTACTATTCTCTTAAACTAGTTCCTTCAGCACAGTGGGAAACATGGTAAGGCCAATGAATTCTATAAGGATGGGCCCACTGTGATGCTTCATCCCTGGAAGATGATTTCTTTGGTCAGAAGCAATATTGTAAAGAATATTCTGACTCTGGATAAAGGCATCCTGTGAGTACAGATGGTAGTTTTGGCAAAAGCATTATACACGGGCTGGGTGCAGTGGCTCACTCTGTAATCCTAGCATTCTCAGAGGCCAAGACAGGTGGATTGCTGGGGATCATGACTTTGAGATCAGCCTGAGAAGACAAAGGTCCTGACTCTACAAAAAATAGAAAAATTAGCTAGGCTGTGGGGCAGGAGCCTGTAGGCCCAGCTACTCAGGAGGCTGAGGCAAGAGGGTTGCCCAAACCCAAGAGTTTAAGGTTGCTGTGACCTATTATACAATAGCACTCTATTCAGGATGACAGAGTAAGACTCTAGCCAAAAAAAAAAAAGCATTGTACATGTATGTAGGAAGGACAAATCTGTATCCAGTGTGTCTACTAAATAAAAACAAAACATCTACCCTTCCATGATGGAAGCAGTCCATGCCAGATGGCGGTTCAATGTTAGTCCCTGCTGCTGGCAGATTGGATACTTGACAGTGACCATAACCAAGTCAGCCTTGCTGAGTGGAAGTCCCTTTGCTGAGCCCATGCATAACCTCCACTCCAGCTACCACGGCCACCTTATGACGACAGGGAAGGCTGGGGAAACAAGCTGCCTGATATCCACAGAATGGGTCACCTTGTCTGCCGGATTATTAAAGTTATCCTCTGTTTACATGGGGAAATAAGTCACTTGGATAATCAAGTAAATTATAAGTAAAATAATGTGCATTTTTTTCCAGTGAAACCTCACAGATTTATAAATCATCTGTAGTATTTAGAATAAAAACTTCCATCAGATTCTGAAATACTCAACTGGTTTATACCTTTTTCCCCCAGCATATGAAGGAAATTAAATGCAGAATTTAAATGCGAAAAGGGTAGATCAGAATACAAATTCTATCTTATATTTTAGCAAAACACATTTGTGTTATTCTTCAAAATTTTCACTGAAAAGTTAGAGATATTGCCAGAGACTGAGGCTAAATCTTGTGCACCTGCCTAACACAGAGGGAGCCCAGGACCACCAGGTAACGAAGGGCTCTGTCTCTCAAGAGGCACCGTGGTTGTTCTTCCCAGCCCTCTTGGGCAAGGTATTTACCACTCTGAACCTCCAGTTTTATTTGCAAAATTCCTAGACCTATTTGGGCTGGAGATTACCAAACATTGTTTCATCTTGAAAATGGTGTGTATTTACTACTCATACTAGTAAATGTTAACACTTTTAAAAGAAGAATTAAAACTCCCTATTAGGAATATAAATAAAATAGCACACATATTTTTTTTCTAGTGAAACCTCATAGCTTTACAAATCGTTTATAGCATTTAGAATAGAAATGATTCTGAAACACTGCAACTGGTTTATACTTTTTTCCCCAGCGTTAAAGGAAAAAAATTATAGGTCCAAAAAATGTGGAGAGAAAATTATTTTCCACAAATGCTGCCATTCCATTTTCACTTGAGAAAAGAAATAAAAATATTAGAATTCCAAAAGAAAACTAACTGGGTTTACATGCTACTCTTAAAAGTAGTGGCAGAAAACTTGGTCTTAAAAGATGTCCACCCGGACCTGGAAGTCTCGGGGCCTTTAGCCCCTTGTGGTTCCCTCGAGGGCCCTTGTTCTGGCCGCTCCTCCCGCCCTGATGCCCAGGAAGCCACAGTCTGCTCACTTTGTTCTAGACTACCGAGAACACTAGTCAGGAGTTGGATGCAAAATCTTTCCAAAGCAGACTTTTAACAAATAGTTCTTCAAGAAAAGCCAATTTCTATTTATAGGACCAACATGCTTTCCACAAACAGAGACTGCAGGTTGGCGGGGTTGCGACACTGTCTACAATGCTGGCTTGGGATCTCATACAGCTGCTTTTGTGTGGTTCCCTCTGCTTTCGACAAACATGCACCAGACAGCTTTTGAGGCCATTGCCCCCCAACCCAGTCCCTCTGCAAAATGCAGTAGATTCATGCTACTAGTTTTATAGTTCCTTCTCTTAGAGACGTTCTTGGTTTAGTAGATGAATTAGAAAACATAAAAAAAAAAAACTGAGTATAATCTTTCCTCCAAATTGATAGCAGGTTTGGAATTGGAGGGCAGCTGGAATACAGAAGATAGGGTTACTGACTCTAACCTTTTGTAACTTTAGTGTCTCTGGTGAACCAGGCCCTGAGGCCTACCTTTTAGCCAATGATGGTGGGTGAGTTTTCCTAGTGACCTGTTAAAATGTCCTCACTGTGTCGCTCTGAACATCAGTCCCCTGGATGTCCCCGTAGCCCATTCAGACACAACTATTCTTGCACCATTGGGGGCCCCCTTTGCCATCAGTGCCACACATTAACATCCCAGAATGGCTCACACTTTTCTCCTTCAAATGTGCACAGAGGCATTCTGCTACCAACCAAGCACTCTAAGTCCACCTGACTTCTCTTTCTTTTGAGACAGAGCCTCAAGCTGTCGCTCTGGGTAGAGTGCTGTGACATCACAGCTCACAGCAACCTCCAACTCCTGGATTCAAGAGATTCTCCTGCCTCCTCCTCCCAAGTAGCTGGGAATACAGGTGCCTGCCACAACGTCCAGCTATTTTTGCTTGTAGCCGTCATTGTTATTTAACGGGCCCATGCTGGATTCGAACCTGCCAGCTCAGGAGTATGTGGCTGGTACCTTAGCCGCTTGAGCCATAGGCGCTGAGCCAGTCCACCTGACTTCCAACAATATTTTTTGAGAACTAAGGTAGCTCAGATGTAGAGGGAGAAAAGCACAGGCAGTGAACCAGGCTGATTTCAGCCTCTGGGTCACTTACCAGCCCTGTCATCTTGGGTAAGTTACGAACGTTTATTGAGAAAGAGTTTCCTCTTTCATAAAATCTATTTTAGAGGGATGTTGTACGCGTTCACTTGAATGTTCAATTAAGAGTGCCTGGTATATACTGACCAGCCAATCATGGTCATTTAATGACCTTTTCCTTTTTGAGGGGCATTCTGGCCCTAGCAATACTGTATGGTACACTAAAATTTCATTAAGAGGGTAAGTCTCATGTTAAATGTTTTTGCTTATAGCCGTCATTGTTATTTGACGGGCCCATCAAATAACAGATCAGAGGTGGGATGCTCTGCCCCAGGTTTAGATTATTCTCAATTCAATTTCATTTGAGATACTCTCTAGGTAATTACCTCTTCCACTAGGCTCTATAAATTATTTGGTAAGGATCATGTCATTTTTTTCTCTTTAGCCCTTAGAAAATTACCTACCACACAGTAGATAATTTATAGTTTTGCAAAATCGATACATACTAAAAAGTGGGCTAGCCTCACTTGTCAATCCAGAATGAGTCAAGTCACTGGCTCCCCCTCATTTCCGGGTCTCTGCATCTCCAGCTCCCTGGACATGCTGCCCCAGCACATCATGCGTGGCGAGTTTCAGCATTTTGCAGGCGGATGGTTCTTACATCTATAGCTAATGCACTAGAGGATATGTGATCTCTCTCACATTTATGCACATACAAATTAATGTCCTGATAAGAAGCTCTTTACAACAACAACTAAGTGCAAGTTTCTATATTGCTCACTCATAAAACAAAGTTAGACTTTACTTGAAATATTCCTATTTAGATATCATATTCCTAACTTTATACCGAATATATATTTTTTAGCATGATAAGAACATTTAACATGGGACCTACCCTCTTAACGAAATTTTAGTGTGCCACACAGTATTGCTAACCATAAGTAAAATGTTGCATAGCAGGTCTCTAGAACTTATTCAGCATGTGTAAATGCTCAAGGGAAACTTTACATCCATTGATTAGTCATTCCCAGTTTCCCCAACCCTCCAGGGCTGGCCACCACCCTCTGTTACTGTGAGTTTGACAATTTTTTCAGTATCTCATGTAAGTGCAGTTTTTGCCATTCTATGGCTGGCTGAGGTCACTTACCATAACATCTTCTGGGCTCAGTCATGTCGTCACCAGGGGAAAGTGCCTTTCTTTTCTAAAACCCGAATGACATTGCCTTATTCACATTTTTGCTTATCTGTTCCTTCATTGTTTCATCTATAAATTGTGTCATATGTTGGCTATTGTGAAGTTTTTCTACAAATATGAGAGTGCCAATATGTCTTCAAGATTCTGATTTAAATTATTTTGAATAAATATGCAAAGTGGGATTGGGCAAGATTATAGTTGTAATCCTAGCACTTTGGGAGGCTGAGGGAGGTGGATCACTTGATTTCAAGAGTCTGAGACCAACTTGGCCAACTCTTTATCTATCAAAAAATAAAATAAAATTAGTTGAATGTGGTGGTGGGTGCCTGTAGTTTCAGCTACTCAAGATACTGAAGCAGAAGAATCACTTGAACCAAAGAATTTGAAATTGCTGTGAGCTATGATGATACTACTGCATTCTAGCCCAGGCAACAGAGTGAGACCTGTCTCTTAAAAAGAAATAACACAGAGGGAGGTGCCTGTGGCTCAAAGAGTAAGGTGCCAGCCCCATATACCAGTGGCAGGGGGTGAAGTCCAACCATGGCCAAAACTCCCAAAAAAATTTTTTTAATTAAAAAAAAGAACATTGATACTGGTGGTAGTACTATTTTTAATTTTTTGAGGAATGTCCATATTTTTTTCCATAGCAGTTACACTGCTGTACATTAATACCAAAAGCATACATTGCCTCCAATTTCACATCCTTGCCAACAATTGCCAATTATATATATATAATAGCTATACTAAAGGTATAAGATAGTATCTCATTGTGATTTTGACTTACATTTCCTTGATGCAGATTCAATACAAGCCTCATTAAAATTCTCATGGTATTTTCATAGACATAGATGAAACAATCTTAAAATTCATGTGAGACCACAAGATCATATGAGATACTGAATAGCCAAAATAATCATGATCAAAAAGAATAAAGCTGGAGGCATCAAACTTTCTGATTTGAAATTATATTACAAAGTTTCAGTAAAGAAAACAGCATGGTACTACTATAAAGACAGGCATATAGAAAAGTAGAACAGAGTAAAGATCTCAGAAATAAATTCATGCATATATGGGCAACTCACCTTTGTTAAGAGTGACAACAATGTTCAGTAGGGAAAGTGTGGTCTCTTCAACAAATGGTATTCGGGAAACTGGATATCTACATACAAAAGAAGGAAAGCAGATACTTATCTTATCCATAATACACACAAAAAATACAAAATGTTTTAAAAACTTAAATTTAAGAACTGAAACTGTAAAAATCCTAGAAGGAGACATAGGATAAAAACTTCATTGCGCAGGCTTTGGCAATGATCTCATGAGCACAACTCCAAAAGAAAAGGCGAGAAATGCAGAACTAAGTAAGCAGGACTACACTGAACTAAGAAGCTTCTGTATAACAAAGAAAACAATTAGAAGACTGACAGGGTAACCTACAGAATGGTAGAATATATTTGTAAGCCATGTATCTAATAAGGAGTTAATATCCAAAATATATAAGGAAAGTCTTACAACTTAATAGCTAGCAAAACAACAACAAAAGAACACATGACTCAATTTAAAAAACAGACTTGATAAATGCAACCTGGTTAAAAAAGGATTTGAATAGACATTTCTCCAAAGAAAACATCTAAGTAGCCAACAGGAACATGAACCAATGTTCTCCTCCACATGCTGTACATCGAGGCACACTGTTCTTCTCCAAGCACTGCAGCTCAGTTGTGGACTTCTGTGAAAACAGCTTTCAGCTTTCTAGAATGTTTTTCCATACTTGTCTGACCTTTTCCCCTTTTCAGTCCTTCAGTTTTCTTGAAAAGTGGGATTATTTCATTCACTGTAGTCCCAAATGTTGGAATATACTGAATTCCTATTTGTTGGGGCACAGACACAACTGTAAAACGTTAGAAGTAACTGGCATCCTTCAAAATAACCACTCCAAAGACTAACCATGGAGTCCTTCTGATGAATTTTAAATATCCTTTATAGATTTCAGATAAAATGTAAAAGTTTGTCATCGGATGGTTTTCTTTCAGAAAAAAAGACTGAGAAATAATCCTTGGTTTGGAATTTCCATAATAGGAATTGTATGCAATTGTTTGGAATTTCCATAACAGGATATAGCTGAAAATATTAAAATAAAGAAATCTCCATCTCTTGACACATGGAAAGATGTGACCTGATTCATTACTCACAGATGTGAGATCTACTGGAGAAAGGCACGCAACCTGCTAGCCTTGCTCCACAGCCATCAGTGACTTGATTGGGCACCTTGCCCTCCAGGAATACAGTTTTCAGGCCAGGAAATTTGAGCTCACTCCCTCTCCCTTGCCAGCATCCCACCCACACGCTTCCCTGTTCACAGGCCCCGCTCTTCCACTCCAGCTGCCCGCATATTCCTTTCCCCAGTTCCCCTCTCATTAAAGGTAAATTTGTCCCTCTCTTCTCAGTCCTAAGCATACCCTTTGATGGCATCACTCTGTTTCCAATCAGCCAACATACCTCCTTATGGCTCACGTACATTTCCTGACCTTTCTGAGGGCCTCTGCCTCTCCCCAACCTACACATTGTCCTACCTTTCTGACTCTTGAGATTTCCTTTCCATTCCTCTCTGCTGACCCTAGGTCCCCCCACTTGCACCTTCACTTTCCCCCTTGTCTTACATTGCCCTGCCTCTCCCACCTGTGCATTCACTTCCCTCCCTCAATAAGGCTCCAACTACTTGTAAGTCTGTTCATTTTCTCCCTTCCCTTCCCCCCCCTTCCTTTTTTTGATACAAGATCTTGCTGTGACACCAGGGCTACAATGCTGTGGCATCATCATAGCTCACAGCAACCTTAAACTCTTGGACTCAAGTGATCCTGGGACTAAAGGCCTGAGCCACAAATTTGAGCTAATTTAGATAGATAGTATATATGTACATATAACCACATGATGTATATATGTACATAAATATATATATATACACACACATGATGTGTATATATATATCTGTATATATACACATACATACATATATATGTACTTTTTTTTTTAATAGTGTCTTGGTATGTTGCCTAGACTGATCCGAAACTCTTGGCCTCAAGTGAGTGAGGAGGCCCCTCCCTCCTCAGTCTCCGAAAGCACTAGGATTACAGGCATGAGCCACTACAGCCAGCCTGGCTTTTCTTTTCTTTCCCTATCCTCATGCTTTTCCATGCACCCTCCTGACCCTCTTTCCCATTGGCCACTAGTCTTCTTTGCATCCTTTCTTTGATTCTCTTTCACTTTTATACTTTTTTTAAATTCTAAATTAGTGCATGGTGCTCTGAATTTTAACAAAGCCTTTCTTTTGGTTGTCTAAGCCTCCGTGGGCTAAGTTGCTGTTATAATTACCAATCTGTAGTGAAGTCCTCGGAGTTAGTTAACTTCAAGTGGGGCTACCGGCCCAACCCACCAAGATAAACCATTGCTGTTTCCCTCCCGGGCCTGCCACAGAGGAAGATGAGGATGAGGGACAGGAGCAGCTCTCCCAAGGGAGACAACAGAGCTGAGTTGTGCTGAGTGAAATAGAAAAGGTAGCTCCCCAGACACCAGGTGACTCTGTGAATGGTTCCCAAGCTTATATCTGATTCACGGTTTATACTGTTTTTTTGATGGTTGCCTGGCTACCTGCTTGGCACTTAGACTCCACCGAGCTATTGATTCCACCGATTTAAAAAAGAATCTTCACAGGCAGGTTTCACAAATTCTTCCTACAACAGTTCCCATGAAGTCCGGAGTATCAAGAGTCATGGACAGAAAAGCTTCTCCAAAGAAGACAAGCACGTGGTCTATGGACATGAAAAAACATACTTGTCATCTTTAATCATCAGAGAAATGGAAATTAATAGAACTTTGAAATACCATCTAACTTCAGTAAAGAGTAGCCTACATAACAAAATCCCAAAAATACAGATGTTAGCATGGATGTGGAGAAAAGGGAACACTTTTCCACAGCTGGTGGTAATGCAAGTGGTAATACGTTCCTTTTGGAAAGAAGTTTGGAGAACACTAAGAGATCTAAAGATTGACTTGTCGTTGGATCCTGCAATTCCTCTACTAGAAGTATATCCAAAAGACCAAAAATCACTTTGCAAAAAAGATATTTTCACCAGATTATTCATTGCAGCTCAATTCATAATAGCCAAGTCCTGGAAGAAGCCCAAGTGCCCATCAACACACGATGGATTAATAAGTTGTAGTATATATATACCATGGAATACTATGCAGCCTTAAAAAATGATGGAGCCTTTACCTCTTTTATGTTCACGTGGAGGGACCTGGAACATATCTCCTAAGTAAAGTATCTCAAGAATGGAGGAAAAAGTAGTCAATGTACCCAGTACTTCTATGAAACCAACTTATATTTACTCACACTTTCTTATGAAAGATAGAACACAACTATAGCCCAGGAT
>CAUYON010140987.1:0-28094 GCA_963573935.1 Arctocebus calabarensis
TGCTGTATTCCTTGATCACTTCTAAAAGTTTTGTAGTAGAATCCCTGGTGTTTTCCAGATATACAATCATATCATCTGTGAAGAGTGAAAGTTTGATCTCTTCTGACCCTATGTGAATACACTTGATCGCCTTTTCTTCCCTGGTTGCAATGGCTAAAACTTCCATTACAATGTTGAAGAGCAGAGGAGAAAATGGGCAACCTTACCTGGTTCCTGATCTAAGTGGAAATGGTTTCAATTGTACTCCATTCAGTACGATATTGGCTATGAGTTTGCTGTAGATGGCCTCTATCAGTTTAAGAAATGTCCCTTCCATACCAATTTTTTAAAGTGTTCTCATCATGAAGGGATGCTGGATATTGTCAAAAGCTTTTTCTGCATCAATAAAGAGAATCATATGGTCATTATTTTTTAATTTGTTTATGTGCTGAATTACATTTATAGATTTATGTGTATGGAACCAGGCTTGAAACCCTGGGATAAAGCCCACTTGGTCATGGTGTATAATTTGTTGTGTTGTTGGATTCTGTTTGTTTGTATCTTATTAAATATTTTTGCATCAATATTCCTTAGTGATATTGGTCTATAGTTTTCTTTTCTTGTTGGGTCTCTCCCTGGTTTAGGGATCAAGGTGATGTTTGCTTCATAGAATTTGTTGAGTAGTATTCCTTCTTTATCTATATTTTGGAAGAGGTTTAGTAATATAGGTACTAGTTCTTCTTTAAAAGTTTGGTAGAATTCTGATGTGAATCCATCTGGTCCTGGGCTTTTCCATTTAGAGAGATTTTTTATAGTTGATGCTATTTCAAACTTGATATAGACCTGTTCAACATTTCCACTACGTTCTGGCTAAGTCTTGGAGGGGGTGTGCTTCCAAGTATTGGTCAATTTCCTTCAGATTTTCATATTTCTGAGAGTAAAGTTTCTTGTAATATTTGTTAAGAATTTTTTGAATTTCTGAGGGGTCTGTTGTTATTTTGTTTTTACCATTTCTGATTGATGGAAATAGAGATTTTACTCTTTTTTTCCTGGCTAGGTTAGCCAAAGGTTTACATATTTTATTGGCCTTTTCAAAAACCAACTTTTTGATTTATTGATCTGTTGTATAATTCTTTTGTTTTCAATTTCATTTAATTCTGCTCTAATTTTGGTTATTTCTTTTCTTCTGCTTGGTTTGGGTTTGGAATGTTCTTCCTTCTCCAGTTGCTTAAGATGTCCCATTAAGTTGTTAACTTCCCCTCTTTCCGTTTTCTTGAAGAAGGCTTGCAGTGCTATAAATTTCTCTCTTAGGACTGCTTTTGCAGTATCCTAGAGGTTCTGATAATTCGTGTCTTCACTGTCATTTTGTTACAATAATTTCATAATTTCCTTCATAATCCTGTCTATGACTCATCTATCCTTCGGCATAAGGTTATTTAGCTTCCATGTTTTTGTATGAGTATGCAGATTCCTTTTGTTATTGAGTTCAACTTTTATTCCATGATGGTCGGAGAAGATGCAAGGAATAATTTCTATTCTTTTAAATTTCCTGAGGTTAGACTTGTGACCTAAGATGTAGTCAATTTTGGAGTATGTTCCATGGGGTGATGAGAAGAATGTGTATTCAATTTTATTAGGATGAAATGTTCTGTAGGTCTCTGTTAAATCCTGTTGTTGAATGGTCAAGTTTAAATCTAAAATTTCTTTACTTAGCTTCTTTTTGGAGGATCTATCCAACACTGCTAAAGGAATATTAAAATCTCCAACTATTATGGAGCTGGAGGAAATCAAGTCACTCATGTCTATTAGAGTTTTTCTTATAAATTGAGGGGCATTCTGGTTGGGTGGATAAATATTAATAATTGAAATCTCATCATATTGAGTAGTACCTCTAACAAATATGAAATGTCTGTCTTTATCTTTCCTTACTTTGGTTGGTTTAAAGCCTATTGTATCTGCAAATAAGATTGCAACACCTGCTTTTTTCTGTTTTCCATTTGCCTGGAATATAGATACCATCCCTTCACCTTGAGTCTAAATTTATCTTTTAAGGTAAGATGAGATTCTTGTATGCAGCAGATATCTGACCTGAGTTTTTGTATCCAGTCAGCCAACCTATGCCTCCATAGAGGACAATTTAGAGCATTCACATTAATTGAAAATAATGATAAATCTTTAGAATGTCCAGTGGACATTTTTAATCCTTTCATCACTGTGGAAGTTGAAATTTGATAAAAATTTTATGGGTTAGGTTACTTTTGTGGTGGAGGATTACGCTGGTCATTATGGAGGATAGGTCTGAGAATACCCTGGAGAGCTTATTTAGTTATAGCAAATTTCTTCAACATGTGGATGTCATTAAAGTATTTAATTTCTCCATCATAAATGAAACTCAGTTTAGCTGGGTACAGGATCCTGCATTGAAAGTTCTTTTGTTTTAAGAGATTAAAAGTTAATGACCATTCTTTTCTAGCTTGAAAGTTTTGATCAGAGAGATCTGCAGTTATTCTAATATTCTTCCCCTTGTACATAATGGATTTCTTACATCTGGCTGCTTTTAGAATGTTCTCCTTCATATTAACTTTAGTGAAGTTAATTATGATGTGCCTGGGGGATGTCTCATTCATTTTGAGTCATGCTGTGGTTCTGAAACTGTTTGTTATCTAAATTTCAGAATCTCTTGGCATTTCTAGAAAGTTCTCTTTCATAATCTCAAAGAAGAGATTCTGTCGGCTTGGTGCCTGTGGCTCAACGGGCTAAGCTGCCAGCCACGTACACCTGAGCTGGCAGGTTCGAATCCAGCCTGGGCCCGCCAAACAACAATGGTGGCTGAAATCAAAATGGCTGGGCATTATGGCGGGGGCCTGTAGTCCTAGCTACTTGTAAAGCAGGGGCAGGAGACTTGCTTGATGCCAGGAATTGGAGGTTGCTGTGAGCTGTGATGCCATGGCACTCTATCCAGAGTGACAGCTTGAGACTTTGTCTCAAAAAAAAAAAAAAGGAAGAGACTCTGTGCTTTGTGATGTCACTTCATCATTTTCAGGTATCCCTATAAGGTGAATATTGGTTTTCTTCGAGTTATTCCAGAGATGTCTGAGAGAATGATCCGTTTTTGCCTTTCATTTCTCTTCCTCTTTGAAAGTTGAGAGCTTTCGAAAGCTCTGTCTTCCCTGTCAAAAATCCTTTCTTCTGCTTGCTCCATTCTGTTACTGAGGGATTCTACTATATTTCTCAGATCTTTGAGGGCTGCAACTTCTTGTCTCAATGTGTCAAAATCTTTGGTCATCTTTTCTTTGAATTTGTTCAATTCTTGAGAAATCTTTTGGGTCATCTTTTGGATTACTGCTTGAAATTATAATTCAATCTTTTCCTCCATTCCCTGATCTTATTTGCTATCTAGACTCTGGATTCGATTTCTGACACATCAGCCATTTGATCATGCAAGGGCTCTTGTGCTGTATCGACCGTATCATTCCTTAAGGGTGTTGATCTACTCTTATTATTCACATTGCCAGATTTTTTCTGTTGATTCTGCCTCATGATTATTTTTCACTGTTGCCTATGGCCGTCTTCAGATTTGAGGAGGTGTCTCTCCCAGAGCAAGCTTGGAAGGATAACTGTGTTGTTGCTTGATTTTTGTAGGGAGTGACCCTGGGTAGCTCCTCTGGGACTACCCCAGCCAGGGAGTTCTGGTTGCAGGAGCAGCTCTGGAGTGTGGCATGCTCGGATCAAGCAGCAGGGCATAGGATGGTGCACAGAGTTTGGGAGTGCCCGGAAACCGGTCCTTTGCAAAGGGAGCTTGCACCTCCAGCAGTCTCTGGGTGGGAGAAGGGCTCTGGACGGAGGTTCTGGGCAGCCTCCTGAGTCCCTGGCCAGATGGGTGGGCCGGTGCCGAGGCAGAGAAGGTAGGGGAGGATGTGGGTTGTGTGGCTCCCGGAGTCCCTGGCCATAACAGCTAGCCGAGGAATGGCGGAGTCCCTGGCTGCTGCCAGCAGAGGGACAGTCCCGGTGCCTGCGGATCAGAGCCACGCAGGGATCCCGGCGGGGTCCTTGGCCAAGGTGGGCGGTGGCTCAAGGCCCAGCAGGGTGCCAATCGGGCGCGCAGGTGTCTTGGTGGAGTTCCTGGCTGCTGTGGGCCGTCAGCTGAGGCCCCGTGTTTCACGGATCAGAGCCAGGTGGGGGTCCCAGCAGAGTCCCTGGCTGCACTGGACAGCAGGCTGAGGCTGGGTGGGGCACACAGCTGGCTGCATGGGAATCCCAGCAGAGTTCCTGGCCGCTGCTGGAGGTGGACCAAGGCTCAGCAGTGTGCCAATCCGGGCCATATGGAAGGTTCCAGCGGAGTTCCTGGCCTAGCTGGCTGGTGGGCTCAGCAGGGGTTGAGTCTCTGCCCACAGTTCTGGGCAGAGTCCCTGGCCTGGGGGCTGGTGGGGGCTTAGTGGGGCCCCAGAGTCTCTTACCTGGTGTGCCGCCTGGTCCAGCAGAGAGGGAGGGTGGGTACTGCTGAAATCCTCCTACCTCAGTTTCAGCAGAGGTGAAGATTCTAGTGCTGTCAGGTAAGGGGGGAAGCATGTCCTGGAAGTTCCAAATGGTGGAAAACTTTAGTTCAGTTTTTCTGCCTGAAGCTTGGTTTATTGGAGTCGCAGCTTGCATTAGCAGAGGTGACCTGCTATTATCACTTCTCTTTATCGGCTGAGCTCCCAGTCTTCAGCTCAATTGGGCAGTTTCTGGAGGTTATCTTTCCTCTTTGACAGGAACTTCTGTCTGAAGCTGCTTCTAGTCGGCCATCTTGCCCCCCCTTTCCTTTCTTTATATCCTTACTCTATAAGCTTTTTTTAATTTTTAAATTTAGTTTTTTCTTTGCAAACTTTTTGTTACAAATGAAGACACACATAAACAGTTTAACCTAGACTTTTGCAGGGCCAGAACTACCAATATTACTGCTTCTGTCTCACACAGTGTCCCCCAGGAAGGTCTTCAAGGACAATATGTATAGAGCTGTCTGTCATCTTCTGTGATAACAATGCCTTCTTCTGGAATACCTCCTGAAGGACCTGCCTGAGGCATATTGATGGTTGATTTCTTTTTTTTTTTTAGAATAATATTACATAATATTGGAGAATTTAGGTCAAAAACATAGTAAAGGCCCAGCTTAGTAAGTCAGAAGACTACACTCTGAAATAATGATAAAAGTATAGCAAATACATAAATCATTTATGTAGTAACTTAAATAGTAGTAACATGATCATTAATTATCATTATCATGTCCTGTATATAATTGTATGTGCTCCACTTTTATGCAACTGGCAACAGAGGTTTATTTACATGAGAATCACCACAAAGACCTGAATGCTATATTGTTACACCATGTGATGATCACTATGACATGAACAGGCAATAGGAATTTTTCAGCTTGTTTATAATCTTAATGTGTATATAGTGATCCATCATTGATCAAACATTGTCATGTGGCATATGACTGTGTGTATGCATATATGGAAACTCATATACCAGGCTCTATTAACTCATTTTGTCATAAACAGCCTTCTCATGTATGGACTGCGATTATCATGAGGAAACTGAGGCACAAACAAATTAAATCACTTGTCCAAAGTCACATAGAAAGTAATGGTAGTTGGCTCCAGATTCTCTGCTCTCCCACTGACAAAACAAGCACTACTAAAACTCTTAGACGTAAGCAATTCTAGAGTTTGTCCAAGTTGTTGAAAAGTCGGAGTTTTAATCATCTTAAAAAGTCTCTGGGATAGGCATCTAGTTTACAGATGAGTAGAGAAACAATCCTATTTGGAGGTTGTATAAATATCTCCCCTAACCAGGGAAATAAGACCCAAGACTTTCTCACAATTGCCCACTTTTGGGAAAGCCTTCCATAATACTGCAAATGAAATTATGTCTTGTAGATAAACACAAAAATTTAAGCTTCTATTTGCCCTCAGATTCGGTGACCAACAGAAAACCCATGGGAAGGAGACAGAGTGCCTTATCTTTGCAGAAGCTCAGGGAGGGGAAGATGCAGAAGTTTGTACTTATTTGTATTTGAGTATTTATAAATCTGTGGGAGAGTGGTGGGAGGGAATGTACAAGTACTGCATCTGCCTCTCTAGATAAGGATTGTATCTTCCCTTTCTCTCTCATGCCCATTACAAAATTAAACCAACATTTCAGGTATGTACACGTGATAAGATTTTAGTAGATTATACACATAACATTAATTTTTGCAAGGCTGATGTGGTTGGGAATCTTCTGGTTTCAATATTTTATATATTTCAAAACTGCATTTGTATTAGGTTTAAACACTTAGGGAGATACAGTATTTAAAATATAAGTTGATTGCTATCAATTCTCTTTGGTTACTAAAATTTATAGATTAATAAAGATTTGGAAGATTAGCAAAAGTGAGAGTAAAGAAAATTTAGAAGTTAAACTTATTTTGTTAAGTAAAAACCAGAGCTTTTCTGAAAAAAAGTTAGAAGAACTGGTCTAATTAACTGATCCAAGCTCCTAGCTGTATTTTAATGAAGCCCACTCATAGATTCTGGCACAATAGGGTCTTCAGACTGCCAAATCCAAAATTGATTTGTAGGAGAAACAGCAATCAGTCATTAATTGATTTCTGATTCCATTCTGCTTTAATTTAAATGAAACCTTCTGGTCCTTGTAAATAAAATAATAGTAACTGGGCACATCTGATAGCCATTTCATTGCTGTCCATATCAGACCACTGGCTTTGCCAGAGACTGCCATTTGTCTCATACATAGTTGTTGAATGAATCTGCCTTCTGTGTTTCATCCATCAATTGCCTTTCTGTTAATGAACCAAGGTCCATGGCAAGTGGACAAAAAAAAAAAAAAGAATATCATCAAGAGGATTAAAAAAAGAAAAAGCTCTTCCATCTTTAATTTCTCAATAGCCTCCATATACATTTATTTCTGATGATATTTCAGAATTGATTGCAGGTTGGTGGGAGTGTCAGCAAAACAGGGATGCACTCTAAAATTTAAATATGACTTCTTTGTAGCCTCAGAATATAAAACCTAACTTACACAGATGTTGTGGCTAGACAATGTATGAATATCGACTGAGCATGGAATGATAATTTTGCACAACTTCATACTTGTTGAATTTTGCTTAGAATCTCTCTCCTTCTCCAAGATGAAAGGTTGAAATGGAAAGAGAAAAGCACAAGATTTAGAGTTAAAGGAATATTTGTGTTCAGAGATATCAAAACTGATAATGTCAGTTTCAGACCGTAATATGAATGTGGGAAATGGGAAACAAAGATCGTCCACCTCCTTGTATATTTTGCTTACATCAAAGACAATACTTGTTTCCTCTTCAACATATACATTCTCCTCAATAAAGAGATTTTTCTTGATGTTGGTTTGGGGCACTTGTTTTCTTACTGAAAATGTTTTTTCTTCCCAACATCTCAGGAAGTTATTTAGAGATCATACTTTATGCCAAACAATAATTCTGCTTTTATGAAGCCATGTCATGCTTCAACATCTAATTCTTCATCTTCTAAGACAGAGGTATCGAGGAATATTTTATCTTTAGCAGGGTCCTGTTAGCACTTTGATTCAGCTTATGAGTGTAATACATCATGCCTAGAGCCTCTCTGATATCATAGACCCTCCCATGCAGAACTTGAATTAGCAAGGAAATGAAATATTTACATAGCAATTAAAAATATGGTTAGCATTCCCTCAGGTGTCACCCCCCTCACCGCCCAATTATTTAAGCTAAAAGCACATTAATCATGTGGCATGATGTAGTGTGATAGAGACAACAGTTGTTTGTTTATCCAGTGTTTAATCCTGCTCATAGAAATGGAATCTGAATTTCCACAACTTTGAAATGTCACCACACATTGATTATACTTATGCTTAAACATAGTGTGCTTTTAGACAATACCATTTGGAGATAACACATACTCAGATGCATGAGGCTCACATGCTTTCATGCTACTCACTTCACAATGAAGCCATTTATTACTGAGCATGAAAAAGAGGGAAAGGGAAGTCAAGCACATTCCCAAAGGCCTTCCTGATTTTGAAGCATATGCTAAGATAGTTCTTCAGTGCAGTAAGATTCAAGAATCTGTTAGACATTTCTGAATGTTCTTTCGTAAAATAGGTGTATGTTTCCCAAAACAAAATATAACAAAACAATAGATAAACCGTAAGTGGGCTGGTCATTTTGAAATACTTTCTAGAGGTGTTAAAAGTTTCGGACTTGCTGGGATGAGCATTAGGTGGTTTTGCTTGATCCCAAAATAATGGCAATCAAACACAGAGAAGCCAACACATACACCTCATCTCTTCATTATCTAAGCAATGTGCCACTGACATTCACATGAGGCTTTGTGCTTCTGAAAATATTTCTGTATATGTTTTTTGCTATGTACAATGCACTCTCTGTATAATGCACACCCACATATCTGGCCCAAACTTACATAGACACAGAATAAACACATCCTTATTTTTCCCTCAAACATTGGGGCAAAAAGTATGTATTATACACTGTAAAATATGGTAGTTTATTTCATTTAAGCATATATCAATATTATGAAAGACTATTACAACTCCTACTTCACAGTTGAGAAAGCGAATTTCCTGAGTTACACCTAACTTTTTAAACACCATGCATTTAAAAATATTTCTACTTACGTCCATCAAATGTGATAATGTGGATAATGACTATAACCTTTGGTCACATATATTGTATTTTCTCTGTACTTTATGTAACATTTGTATTAAACTTCTAAATATCTCAAGTAATTTAATCCCCATCACCTGATTTTATGGGTGGGAAGATCTGGAGTCAAAGAGGCCAGGAAACACAGTCAGAAAGTAACCACAGTGTGGCTACAGAGCCCATTTTCTCTTTTTACCCTCCACTCTATAGAGTTCCCCAGATCATACCACTGACCCCAACATCTGCTTTAGCTCAGAGAATTAGTGCTCCAATAGCACTTGTGAATGTGTAAATTAAGAAAAGCCAGATAACTGTACTATCACTAACACTATTGGAAGGGTTTGTGAGTATTTTTACACCTAACAAAATAGGAAAGAGTGTAGTCATCATTACCTGCTAGAAGATCTAGATTTGAGGATTCAGAATTCAGGCTGTGACTTTCATTAACTATATGCTCTCAGGCAAAAACTTTACTTGTGGGAGGTAGACAGGTTTATCTCTTGCTGATCCTCTAATTCAGGATAAAGCATGAAGGTGAGCTATCTTTGCAGTTCCTTATCAAGACCATTGAAGATGAAAGGAGCCTGGAGGAAGCCGAGTCAGGGTAACCATCATCAAGACTGTCCTGACTGGAGAATCAGCAGGCAGGCAAACTGAGACCTTTGGACTCCTGAGTGGCAGTTGGATTAGGGAAGGTGGTTGGTTTGCCCTGTAGAGATAACTTATTTTCTCCCGCACATGAACTTTATAGACACTCTGTGTATATATACACATACAATATACCATGTATATACATACAAACATTAATATGACTTCCCCTAAGCACAAGCCAATTACTACATCTGGCATCTGGTGCTTAATCGAAGAAACCATGATGTGTTCCAATACTGGAGGAATAAAGCAGCTGCTTCAGATGTCTGCAGAGATGGCATGTCATTGCTAATGGGAAGGGATAGCCCAAGGCCTTTTTGTGTATATCTGTGTTTTGTATTATGGGCTGTGGATAGACTTCAGTCTAATTTAGTCTATTTAGACTTCAATGAAAGGTTCCATTTTACAGAAAATAAAGGAATGACTCTGCTGACTAAAGGCAGAGCAGCCCCCAGATATCTGTCTTCCCAGTACATAGCTCTGACTCTAAGTATCCAGCTTTCTAGGTGGATGGACCTCAGAGTTGAGCAGAGAATGCTGCACACAGCCCTTGGGCCAGGTTTCATGAAAGTATCAGGGTTAACCGTCCAGACTCCATTTCTTGTTCTTTCTTTACTATAATATCAGTCTTTTAAATCAGGTGGTATTCATGACTGCCTATCTCATTTATAAAAAAACCCTAAAACACTGACTGGTGGGTTTGTTACACACAAGGGTAAGCTCGGATATTGCTAAGGATATAATCAACTATACTAAATATAGCTATTTACTGTGAGTAGAATACCTTAACTTTAGTCACCAGAATGTCCTTATCAACCAGATTAAAATCTCAGAAGTGCTTTTCCTGAACTTATAGCATAATTTTTGAATAGTCCATAACATTTCTTATGTAAATCACCAGTTCCGGCAACCTCAAATTAGATGAGAGAAATATGCTTTTGTTTACATGTTTCAGTGAACAGAGCTTAGAAAGCTCACAAATGAAATCCCAATATAAATACATCCTCTACTGAATTTAGAAAATGGCTATTCCTGCTAAGATCTTTACAAGAAATCAAACTGAGTGTTCCTGATTTTCACTCCTTTTCATTTTAAACTCCTCAACATAGCTCTTAAAAAACACAATTTTTTGCCTTAGGTTTTGACTGGCAACCTATTGATATTTGAGTAAAAAGGAGATAGAAGTACTTGGTAAAATTTAGCCTGGATTTACAAGTGAATCTAGACACAAAGATGTCCTTTCTATTACTCCACTAAAATTGGTCTTTGGCATTTTCTTGGTACTTATGTTTATGTATCCCTTGATGTATGTTTTACTTTTATTTCTTATATAGTAATATGAGTGAGCTTCTACTAGTCTTTGAAGCCTGAAAAGCAATTTTGCCTTCTTTTTGCTGTCTTATTTTGGCAGGGGGAAATTGAGGGCAAAAGTAGGTATGGTAACGTGCCAGATGACCATCTACGAGACACTGATTAAATATCTGGAGAGTGACGATTGAGCACTATGAAGCGGGTTTGGAATGAGGCTCATCTGGGTTTAATTCCTGCTCCCACAATCATGTGCATGTAACTGAACATTCCTTCAGTGTAGCAGCCATAAAATAAGAACAAAACCATACATACTTTAACAACTGCTAGGAATTAAAGGAGATCATATAAAAATAATGATGATGGTAAAAACATACATTTGACCACCATGCACAGTGTGTTTTATACAGATTAGTCACTCCATACTTCTCTAACAATCATAGCTGGAATATACTATCAGTATCCCATTTTATGGATGAGAAAGCTAAGGCAAGAAGGATTTAGGTCACAGAGGCTTAAATGGTGGAGCTAGAATACACTTTCAAGTAGACTGCCCCTAAAATTTCTAATCAAACTACTGCTTTCCTAATTGCTCAGTACCAAACCCTTTACAGGCCACTTTCTAAATTCTTTAATTCTATGACTTATATAGCAATGTAAACCCCCTTTTATTGAGACAATCTCATTCTACTGCCCAGGCTACAGTGCCGAGGTGTCAGCTTAGATCATAGCAACCTCAAACTCCTGGGATCAAGGATCTTCCTGCCTCAGCCTTCCAAGGATCTGAGATTAGAGCTGCCCACTGTAATGTCCAGCTAATTTTCCCCCCTATTTTTAGTGAGTACTGGGGTCTAACTCTAGCTCAGGCTGGTTTCCTGAGCTCAAGTGACCTTCCTGCCTTAGCCTCCCACTGTGCCAGGATTACAGGACTAAGGCACCACACCCGGCCTCAATATGTGTGCCTTTTCAAGCAGTCACTGATGAATCAACTAATTGAGTCATATAGCAGTACAAAATGCTAAAAGAAACTGTTTAACTTATAAACCCTTATGTGTATGTTTACATGAGGGCATATGGCTGTCTAAGCAAAGTACTAGAGTCATAACAAAATCTAATACCTGTGAATGAATTATAATAAAAAAAAATCTGCCATGCCCTTGTGTCCAGCCTCCCAAGCCACCATCTCCAAGGTATAGGTGAATATTCATATTCTGCGTAAAAGCTGAAGACCAATTTGATTTTTCTTGCCTAGAGTGAGAAATGATACTCCAACTTGATTAGGATTCACATAGGACACCCATTCTCCACTTCTGTGGCCTTAAGTTTCCTTGTATCCATGAGGCTTTTTTCTTTTTCTAGAGCTGATCACATAATGCAGAAGAGTACTCAAGCCAGCTTTGCTTTGCTGCAGTACCATTTTCTCAATTCATAACCCTCATTACCTTTATTTAAAGAGCCTTAGAACCACTACAATGTTGTAAGCAATTCACAAGCATGATTACCTTGGCCTTCACCCTGGCTTCTTTTGATACCTTCAAATTCTTACTGAAATGTTTGGGTCTCTGATTTCTCAATTGCCATTCTTTTTAGCTGGTGTCACAGGAGAGGAAGGGGATAGACTATTGGGAAAATTTCCTTATTTGCTCTCAATTTATTCTGTTACCTAAGTTACAGAAATGGTATCTCAAAGTCTAGTGATAACACAGGGCACACAATGCCTCTGCAAATGCCTACTGCTTGCACTCAACTTCAGAGAAAAGGATGCATGCCTACAATCTTTACCCAGGCTTTCCCCTCAGGAACTTCCCTATAATTTAAGATTAAAATGCAAATGACAACCTGCTTATAGAGAGTTCTAGACTCTGTACTATACTATTTATATTAATTTCTTTGCTTCATAGCAAAAATCTTGAGAGATTACTATTAATGTCCCCATTATATAGATTATGAAAGCAAAGTTCATATTTTGGGATATATTTAATACAGCATGTGTAGGAAGTAGCTGAACTAGTATATAACCTACATCACCTCCAATCCATCTTGCAAATAGCTGCTACTCAGGTGTCACTACTCCTAAAAGTAAAAACGAAACCTGCTAGCCTTATAAGTCACCTAAGTCACCATGCCTCACACAGATTATTGGGTAAGATTTGATTTGAATGAATGAATGAATCCCTAGTAAGCTTACTTCTCTAGCTTTTTAAATTCATCCTGCTCATTCTATTCTGATGCAGGCTTGAAGGCTAAGGTTATGTTTTCTTCCATTTTGTTGAAAGAAAAAGAAAAAGGAATGCAAATTATGTGCTGATCAAATGAGAGTTCACGAAGATTAAGTTATGCAGCATAGCATTGTTGATGCCTGATTTGGCTTTGGTAAAGTTTTCCATTCATTTACTTCTTTGTGACTGTAACAATCCTCTTTGAGACCCAGAGGGAACACAGATGAGACCAAAAGACTCAGGAAAAATAATCTAAGGTAGATTCTGTAGTGCTAATTTCCACTCAGAACAGAAAATTAAAGGGTAGAGTTCAACACTCAACCACCAAGAGCTTTAGGAAACACCCATGACCACAAATGCAGTGCCTTGAATGAATGCGCTGTAGCCTGAAATCTTAGATCTTGTCCAAATTCTGGAAAATAATGCTAAAGAATAGGTAGCCCAGGCCTCAAAACAAGTTCTTAAAATAGGACACGTAAATATCATTTGTAGTCAAGTTTTTTTTTTTTTTCCTAAGAAATTTTTCCTAAAGTATCCCAAAGGAATCTTCAGAGTAAAAAGACTGGTGTTATCTTGGATTCCTCTCTTTTTTTTTTCACCATTAGCATCTTATCCAGCAGAAAATCCTACAACTCTTCTTTAAAAATATCTTCCTCCTTCATCATCATTCTGGCTCAAGTCAGAACCCTCCTTGAGTTCAGATCACTGTCACACATTCTATCTCCCCCAGTCTCTCTCCTTGTGTCCTGGCACAGTATATAAGGGCTGACAATTAAGTTTGTGAACTTTCCACCATGTGCTTACATAGGCAACACTGTACAAACAACCTAGTAAGGTTTCATAACCTTGGTATATCAGTGTCTCACAGTTGTGTTTATATCAACATGGAGTGGTGTTTTGCTAAGTGGCATTTATTATTGTTATTGCATGTTTTGTGTGCCATCATGAGAATATCGCATTTTGAATTAGAGCAACTAACACATTTCCACAAATTTCTTGTTAAACTTAGTAAGAGTGAAAGTGAAATCAGGTATATGTCAATCCAAATTTCAATGTCATGAAGAAAATGGCAATGTACAATGGATTAAACATTTTTCTGAGGGGAGAGAAAGCATCACTGATAAAGAGAGGTCAGAGTAGATAGTAACATACAAAACTGATGAAAACATTGCAAAAATTCAGTGAAATGTACATCAAAATCATTGGCTGACTGTGAGAAGCATAGCACACTAAGAAAACATCTATAGAGAAACAGGAAAATCTTGGCCAACAACTCATGTCTCTTAAGTTATGATAATGCATCAGGTCACATGGCACTGTCTCTGAGGGAGTTTTCAGCCAATGAACAATTGATTGTATTGTAAAACCCTCCCTACTCACCTGATCTGACCCCTGTGACTTTTTTCTTTACTTGAAGGTAAAGGAAATATTGAAAGGAAGATATCCTGATGATATTCAGGACATCAAGGGTAATACAACGACAACTCTGATGGCCATTCCTGCGAAAGAGTTCCAAAATTGCTTTGAAGAGTGTACTAGGTGCTGGTTTCATTTCTTAGCTTCCCAAGGGAGTACTTTGAAGGTGACCATAATAACACTTGGCAACGAGGTATGTAGCATTTTTTTCTAGGATGAGTTTACAAACTTAATTGTCAGACCTCACATGCGAGCCACAAAAATAGTGCTTGGCATACAATAGGTACTTTAAATAATCATTGAAAGAATAACCAAATAAGGTAATTAGTGTATAGGTTTATAAGTAAAGAAGTAAATAGATGCAATGGAAGTAGAAAGATTTGATCCAGAGTAGACACTCAACATCTGAGTAGATAAAAAAAAAATGGATCAATTATAAAATGGCAGTGTCTGGGATGGTTTTATCTGTGAATTTAGGTTATACTTTAGGATTAACTATATTTTATCATGTATCACATATGAAGTAACTTTAAAAATTATTTTTCAACTGGATAGAACATTATAGTTTATAAATTTTTTCCACATACCATATCTTATGTTATTCTCTGGTGGTACAGTGAATAGCATTATTTCCCCATTTTATAGCTATAAAACTGAGACAAAAAGAAAATAGGCTAATTATCCAGGAACTCACTGCTAGTGACAGAAGTGGAAAGATGAGAAAGTACTGATTGTTTTGTTTATATAAAGTGATGGAAATTGGCTTTCAACTCTCTCTACAAATGGAGAGTATATTGATGATAATGAGATTGTAGGGATCTGGACAGCTGGGTAGATTCATATAAATCTGGACATAAATTGAAAATGAACAGATTATCTTTAAATTGTGGCAAAATACATAATAAAATTTACCATCCTATTTTTTACACATGTACACTTACTTCAGTTCTATTAAGAAGTTTCACAATTATGTATAACCATCACTGTCATCCATCTCCAGAATTTTTTATCCCTGAAACTCTGTACCTATTAAGCAATAACTCCTCTCTCCTTACTACCATCCCCAAGAAATCATCATTCTACGTTCCTTCTCCAGGAATTTGAGTACTCTAAATATAGTAGAACCTCCATAGTTGACCTCTCCCTACATTGATCACCTCCTTTAAGTTGATCTAATTTTCATTGACAGGACAATCATCACATATATGGATCAGTATAAGAGGCCTAATTCCTTATGTTTATCATCTCTATATGTTGACCAGTCTGTTACAATCCCCTGGGTAGTCAATCTTACTTCATATAAGTGGAATCAGAAAGCAGGTGAGAATTTACTTCCTTTTTAAGGATGCATAATATGCCATTGTATGTTATACCGCATTTTGTTTATCCATTCATCTGCCAGGGGCATTTGAATTGCTTTTACCTTTTGGCTGTTAGGAAAAAATGATACTATGAACAGAAGTGTACAAATATTTTCTTCAGTTCATATTTCACTTCTTTTGGGTATATACCCATTATTTAACTTCTTTTGGGTATATATTCCAGAAGTAGAATAGCTGAATCAAATGGTAATTAAAAATACTTGTGTGAGAGCTAGTAAGTGTTTATTGTTGTCTCAAGCCAGTAAGTTACACAGCAGTAAATAAAGAACACAGTTCATAGGACTTAATAGAGTTTTTTTTACACCAGAGAGATTTCACATTCTTGAGATGAATTTGCAATAAATGGAAAATATGACACCAGCAACAACACAATTAACTTTACCCATTAAAAAAAAAAGTATATATATATATACGTGTATACACATAAAACTATATACATAGTTATATGTATATATACATAGTTATATGTCTATAGACATATAACTAAATAGAGGTACCTATGGACATTATTGGTAGGTGCTTACGCCCACTCTTTTCTGAATTTAAACATTAGAACACAGCAGCACACACCATTCCCATCCCAAAGTACACAGCTGAATTTATTTTCAGCAAGGACATTCATTTATGTATCCCATTGTCTCTGGAATGCCTGCTATGCACTAGGTTCTGAGAATTCAGCAGTGACCAAGACAAAATCAATTCTTGCTTTCATGGAGCTTACCATTATTTAGAGAAGACAGTCTGATAATGGATAAAACATAACAAACCTTTACTTTTGGGGCTGTGATATTTGCTTTAATGATAAAACAGTGTTCTGTGAGAATACTTAATTGGCTAGACTTCAGCATAGAAACAGCAAAAATTAGGACACAGTATATAATATAGGAGTAGGGCATCCATTAAAATATCAAATTTATTTTGCGATGTAAACAATCAATGTTGAGCATCATCAAATTACTCCTTTCAAATTTAAAACCACACTCCAGATGATTCAGAATAATGTTAGCAATATAAGATGCTTATCAGATGAATTAACTAGATTAATTAGCTTAAAGTTTAATTAAATAGTAGGTACCAAGTTCATTATTCCTATAATACCAATTTAGTTTTTAAGTAGAGGCTTGGGATTCTATACAAATTCTTTTCCTCTATAATATTTTATTTTCAATTTTAGTGGTTTTAAGGTATACTCATACATCTTATGGGAAACCTTTGGAGATGTGAGCACTCAGGATTCAAAGGCCACAAACTACTGTCTGTCAATAGATGAATATTATATATTTTTAAAGTTCTATTTTAATTAAACAATTTTAATAAAGAACACCTTGCTTTACTTTTGATATAATTCCTCAATAAATTAGGTGAATTTAGCATATTTAATCAGTTTTTCCTAATGGTATAAATTTTTCCTAAAATGTATAACTCAGGTTAAAAACATGAAAAAGAAATTGATTAGTAATCAAAAAAAAAATCTGACACACATAAACCATTTTCTTCCATTTTAATATTTAAATAAGGTAAGTTGCTCCATTTATGACTGGGTATATATATACTTGTTCTCCCAATCTTGATAGAGATAATGAAAGAATCAAGATAACATATGATCAATACAAAATAATAACAAAACTCAACTTATAAATTATATATGCATGAATACATATTTCTAGAGACTAATTCTTCAAAGATTTATGTTTACCTTTTATATTTTGAAATTAGAACTTCATTCAAGAATAGAATTTTTGAGCCCTCCTCCATTCTCATGACCCTGTGTTTGAGTTCTTGTCAATAGATGTATATAAAAGTGATATTGGCCAGTTCCATGTGCATTTCCAGACAATTCTTTGTCCTCTCTCACTCTCCCTTTGGTATCTAGATGCTAACACTCAAGAAGCTTTGGGGAGTCATTGCAATAAAAATTGCAAAAACTCCTTCAGCCTAGGTCCTTGAAGCAGAGCCTTCCCCTCTGCCTGCCACTGTATTTCAAGTAAATGAGCAACAAACTATTTTATTAAGTCACTGATAAGGAATTCACTGCTACAGAATCTAGTACCTGCCTCACACAGGAAGGCACTGCAGTGAGGTCATGTAACTTATATCTGTAATTGTATCTATAAGAGAAATCAACCGTATTTTAAGCATAGATCTTACATTTTATAGTATAAAATGACACAATCATTTTCAATGTTCCAAAAGAAGGTTACCTAGATCACCACTGTCCAAACATTAATTAAAAGAGAACTAATTTTTTAAATTGAAGCACATACTGTGACAATACAGAGCTGTGCTTTCAAATTGAACTATGTAAATAGATGAGGGTATGAGATAGATAGTGTATGGTCAAGTAAGTTTGAGAAATTCTGCGTTAAATATGTCAGTACTTAGATGCTTTTACAAACCAATGCACAGGGTATAGGTGGAGCAAGAATTGTTTAAGCTTTTCCTTTTCTCAGACTGCAAGATGTATTTTTCCCATAAAATTTCTTTAAACAACCATTTTTTTACAGCACACTTGGGATATGCTCCAATAGCATTCTTATTTTAAAAGAAAAAACTCCTAACTCCATAAAAAGATTTAAACAGGTTGATTCTGAGTCCATGTTGGGTTACAATTTGATTTTACACACTTTATACAGACAGGAATTGCAGGTAAAATTATAAATCAATAACTGGAAGCTGGCTTGACCTAAAAAAGTTGGGACATCTTCAAGGGGATGAAGGCACTATAAGTTATAGATGGGTTCAAAGATTCTTTGATTTGTAGTTAATTAAAGAAATGAAGCTTTCTGTAAAGGCTTAGAATCTTTTAAAATAAGGAAGTCAGTTAGAGATGAGCCTTCATATACAGACTCCAGTGATCTGTTAAGCAAACTGATGGTCTGCAAGTGATTAAATTTTGGCCTTAGTGCCTGCTAATAATTTAGTATCTTATTGTCACAAACAGTTGGTCTCATCAATCTTATAATCTTTGTTTTAGCATTAATTCTGGTCAATGGTTGTATCTAAAGTCCAAAAAGGAGGGGGTATAATAAAGTGTGTCTTACCTTCTTTCTCTTCATGCCCACGAACTCATCATGTTTTAAGTTTTGGGGGGCTGCTCTTGGCCAAGAGCAGGTCTGTTTAATTGGTAGGGTGGTGTCTAATTTTATTCCAGTTTACACCTGTAGTCTTGAGATTAATATTATACAAAGTTGACCATCCTGCTCTCTCTCAAAGTTTCCCAATACCTTTAAAAGGAACTGGACAATGGAATCACAGGTAACACTGCTTATTCTCTAACAAGTGTTTTTTGTTTTGTTTTGTTTTTTTAAAGATAAGAAGGGCATTGTTGGGACAATTGATCAAATGTAAATATGGTCTATGGATTAGATAATAACACTGTAGTAATTTTAAATGTCCTGAGGTTTAATTATTGTACTATGCATATGTAGGAGAATTTTATTTTTATCTTAGGAAATTTACACTACAATACCTAAGAGAAAAGGGGTTCAATAAATCTAAATTACTCTCACATGGGATAATTCAAAGCACATATTAGAGAGCAGACAAAAATGGAGAGGAACAGGAAGAGAGATTGACAAATTCAATGAGAGAAAAAGGAAGGGAGAAGAGGGGAGAAGAAACAAATGAAGTAAAATGTAGATAATTGGTGATTCTTAGATCTTGGTAAAGGATCTTCAAGAGCTCGTCCTCCAAGATTCACCAATCTCTCTTCCTTCCTCTCTTCTTCTGCTAACTGGTGGTAAGAACCCCACAGATTATTTCAGTGTTATGCTATAGTTGGTCAAGAGTTACTTTCACCACAGCCTTGCAAATCCAAAACCCCCACTTACTGTTATCAAGATAGACATGGGCGAGCTTGTTTCATATGTATCTTTTGTGATACAGATTTTGGGCAAGAACCTCCCTCTAAATCAAACATCTATTTTAAGCTACAGAGTAAAATTAGGAATCTCAACACCAAAGGTACTGCCATGCACTTTGATATTCTGAACACTTTCTCCCCTCCTAAGACTCCCTTAAATTTGTTCTACTTCCTCACCACAGCAACACAGGGCAGGTAGTCCTTCCATGCTCAGCCCTCACTGTGGACTACCAGGTGACATGGTCACAAACACAATACAAACAAAAATATCTATGGAAATACATCCTTTTGGCCTGAGTTAACAACAGCCCCTCTTTGGGGCCTTATTTTACTGTTTAAATAACTTTAAAATACCTAAAGTTGGGTGGTAATATAGTAATTCAAATGGCTATCTGGCACTGAATAGCTTTCTTTCAGCACTGAAATTCTGTGATTCTTAAATATTATTATTGAGGTCAGAGTCATGGAGGTTTCTGGAAATGTAAGGAAGTTTTGCTAACTGTGGCATTCTTTAAAATTAGTCCCAATTCATTCTCAATAATAAATGCTTTCAAAGAGATGGAAGGAATCCTGATGAATTTCCAAGGTAAAATATGTAGTATACACTTGCTAAATTAATTCTTAAATGGAGTGATTTTTCCAAATATAGGCTAACCTTGAAGAGTCTTAATGCATTACTTATTTTTAAGTAATTAAAGGTAACTCTTACCAAATCAATAGAAGAGGAGATAGATACCAAAGAGGGAATGTTAAAAATAAAATTAGCACTGACTGAGGATAGATACAAAAATAATATGGGAGCCCATTTTTCTTTAAAAGTCCAGCAACATTATTAAGGGGTTTAGAAAAAGAAATAAGAAGTTGAAAATGTAACTAGATTGGCAAGTATTCTCCCACAGACATCTTTTAGAGAAAATTATACTGTTTTGTAAACTGTCTAAAAGACATGAATGCTAACACCAACACAAATGAAACCTACTTTAATGCCTGGACAGCTAAATTATGAGTGACTGTTGACTATGCATTTAAGTACTCAATACCTGGCATGACCGAGATTGCTATTTCATCCCTCTGGAATGGCACAAAAGCAGATGCAAATCCCTACATTTCTCCATGTTTTATAAAATGTCATCTTCATTAGGGCATCTCAAGCTGAAAACACAAGGGTAAATAAGTGCATAATCGAAGGGAATAGAGAAGGAAAATACAAAACCCTTATACAGAATTCTTGGAACTTGAAAGAAATACATTGAGAATGTATAAAATAAATTTTAGCACCCAGTGGGTAGCAAATTTAAGGGATTCAACACCCTGAATAAATGCTGAATCTAGCTTTAAAAGTTTCAAAATATCTGTATTTTCTTATTTATTTATTTGCTTAAAAATGGTTTGTTTTTTTTTTAAGAAAGAATCTCACTCTGTTGCCCAGGCTAGAATGTTGTGGTGTCAGACTAGCTCACAGCAACCTCAAACTTTTGTGCTCAAGTGATCTTTCTGTCTCATCCTTCAAAGTAGCGAGGACTATACAGGTGCCTTCCACAGTGCCTGGGTCTTTTTTTTTTTTTTTTTTTACCTATTTTTAGTAGAAACAGGGTCTCACTCTTGCTCAGGCTGGTTTTAAACTTTTGAGCTCAAGAGACCCAAATGCCTCAGCCTCCCACAATTCTGGGATTACAGGTGTGAGTCACTGCACCCTGCCTTGCTTCAAAGTATTTAATTCATAGAAGGCAAAGCTGTGTCTCTTAGTTCTAAGATAATTAGCTTATTAACAGACTTATGTTTTCCCCAAAGTATTCTAGATAAATTGAGACTCCTGCCTGGAAGAAACTCATACTTTAGTTTATGGGGGAAGATGTATGCATAAAATAATCTATAAGTAAATGTTAGTTGTGATTATATAGCTACTGTAATTTTGAAGCAGTCTAAAGGGAGGGGGAAGCTAATCACCATTAAAGATGACTTCTTGAAGGAAGTAAATCCAAATGAGCCCTGACTGATAGCTTCTTAGTAGACTGATGGGAGCAAAGTAATTGTAGCATCTCATTATTGATGGCTATAGATCATCTCCTCTTATTCCATCCCACATCCTTAAAATGGTATGCCAAAGTAAAGTTTGCAAGTCAAATAACAGATTAACTTCCTATAAATCTTCTGATCCTATATCTATTGCACAATCTTTAGTGATAATTATCCTGCTTTTTGCCATGTTTAGTTTTGCTCTATGTATTATAATCTCATCAAATCACCTGACCTAGGTCCAAAGAGGGCACAGTAAAGAATACAAATTCACCACTGTCAACTCTTGAGACTTTCACTTTTCATCATTAATTGTTTTATTGTCCAATTTTTAAAATAAGAGGATTAAAGGAAATGCCTTCTTAGATGGATGGCATGAACCCTGACAGAAACAAGGTCAGCAGTCACCATATGATAAAGTAGCTTGAAATATTAGTTGCCACACAAATGTGAAAATTTAAAATGTGAAAAGCAGGTTAGTGTAGTCAACCTGTATTGTGTCTTTTGTTACCTAGAAGTCGAAGATGAGCTATAAACATCAGACCCTAAGGCATGGAATTTGGAAGGAGCACATCATGGGACAGTGACTACCTTATCCTCTAGGCCGTGGTTGGAAGGCTCCCTGATCAAGGTGCACCCGAACACAGAGGAATTTTGTCTGCATACTATTGGCAATTACTAACTGCTAAGCATTTCTGAGGAGAGAAGTGATACATGGAAGTAGCATTTAAGAAAGATCAGCTGGGGTGGAGCAAGATGGCTGACTGGAAGTAGCTGCCAAAAAGGCTCCTGTCCAAAAGGGAAGATAACCACCAGAAACTACGCAATTAAGCTGAATACTGGGAGCCCAGCTGAGAGAGAGAAGTGATTTCTGTGGATCACCTCTGTTGAGACAGGCTGCAACCCCAAGAAAGCATGCTTCAGGTGCAAAATTCATCTGAAAGGAAGAGTGCCCGTATCCTCCCCCAAGAAAGCTCTGAGTTTCTTGCTTTTCTGTTTCCTTTCTTTTTATTCTCCTCTTTTGCTCCAGCGAGTTTCCTACAGACAAGCAGTGAACTGTGGACCTCTTGTCTCACCCCACAGAAGAGTGCTGTGGGAAGTGAGGTGTGCTTCCCCTGAGCACCCCAGTGTGACTCTGAAAACTCTATTGCTAGGCAGAAAAATTGAACTAAAGTTTTCCCCACCATTCTGAACTTAACTGTATACCCTTACCCCCTTACCTGACGAACCAGAAGCCTAACCCCCACTGAGACTGAGGGAGGAGGTCCCTGAGCAGCGCCCCCACCCCTGCCTGCCGGAAAAAGCGCCAATTGGGAAAAGACTGGGGAGGGGGCCGCACGAGCCTCCCTCCCTCCGAACAGGGAAGCCACAGGCAAGTGCCTGGCCCTGCTCCCTGTGCTTGCTGGGCTTCTACACACCTGCTATCTGCTAGAAACTCTGATGGTGACCGCCAGACCTCTGCAGGTCTGCCCCTGGCCAGGAACTCCCCTGACAACCATGCAGGCCTCTGCCTTGCACATGCAGGGACCCCACAGGTCCTCCCCTGGCCAGTAATCCCCTGGCAACTGTGTGGCCCTGTGCCCCGAGCCTGCAGGGCTTCTGCAGGCCTGCCTTCTGCCAGAAACTCTGCCTACAACCGCCAGGCCTCTGCAGGCCCGTCCCCTGGCCAGAAATTCTCCTGGCAGCTGTCTGGCCCTGTGCCCCCTACTTGCCGGGCTTCCACAGGCCTGCCGTCTGCTAGAAAAATTGCCGGCGACCGCTAGGCCTCTGCAGGTCTACCCCTGGCCAGGAAATATCAGGTGACTGCGTGGAGCCTCCACCTGGACCCCGCAGGGCCCCCTCAGGTCTGCCCCTGGCCACTAAATTCCCTGACGACCATGCGGCTCTGTACACCAAGCCTGCAGGGCGTTCGCAGGTCCGCTTTCTGCAAGGAACTCTGCCTGCAACCATCAGGCATCTGCAGGGTGACCTATGGCCAGGAACTCCCCCAGCAACTGCGTGGCCCTGTGCCCGTGCTTGCAGGCTTCCGCAGGTCTGCCATCTGCTAGAGACTCTGGTGGCAACCACCAGGACTCGGCAGGTCTACCCCCAGCCAGGAACACGCCTGGCAACCACGCAGGCCTCCACTTGGCACCTGCAGGGCCCCTGCAGGTCCGTCCCTGGCCAGAAATCCCCTGGCGACCATGCGGCCCCGTGCCCGAGCTTGCAGGGCTTCCACAGGCCTGCCTTCTGCCAGTAACTATGACTGCAACCGCCAGGCCTCTGCAGGCCCACCCCAGGCAAGGAACTCCCCCGGCGACCACCTGACCCTGCACCCTGCGCTTGCCGGACTCCTGCAGGCCTGCAGTCTGCTATAGACTCTGCTGGCAACTGCCAGGCCTCAGTAGGTCTCCTCTGGGACAGAACTCCCCTGGCTATTGCGTGGGCCTCTGCCTGGCATCTACATGGCCCCCGCAGGTCTGCCCCTGGCCAGGGACAGTCCAGGTGACTGTGCAGGCCTCCGCCTGGCATCTACATGGCCCCCGCAGGTCCGCCCCTGGCCAGGGACAGTCCAGGCGACCGTGTGGGCCTCCACCTGGCACCCACGAGGCCTCTGCAGGCCAGTCTACTGCCAAGGACTCTGCCAGTGACTGCCAGGCATCTACAGGTCTGCCCTGAGCCAGGAACTCCCCTGGCGACCACCTGGCCCTGTATCCCACACTTGCTGGGCTTCTTTAGGTCTGCTTTCTGCCAGGGACTCCACCCACAATTGCCAGGCTCCTGGCCAGGGTCACTCCCGGCATCTGTGTGGGCTACTGCCTGGCACCAATGGGGGCCTCCACAGGCCAGCCTTCTTCCAGGGACCCCACCTGCGACTGCCAGGCCTCTCTGTAGTACCACCGCCGGCCAAAAACTTCCCAGACATCTGCAGGGCCCTGCACCAATCAATTGAAGGGCCAGATGCAATGGTGAAAAACAACCATGGGGAGGAATCAACGGAAAAACTCTGGCAATGTGAATAATCAGAGTAGACCAACCCCACAAAGTAACAACAAGGCAGACACAGCACAAGCTCTTCTGCATAGGCAAATGGCTAAGATGTCTGAAATCAAATTCAGAATCTGGATTGCAAATAAGATCAGCATAATGGAGGAAACGATGGAATTAGAATGTCAAGCAGTAATTCAAAAGATGACCCAAAAGATGTCTCAAGAATTCAACAAATTCAAAGACAAAATGACCAAAGATTTTGACACATTGAGACAAGAGGTTGCAGCCCTTAAAGATCTGAGAAATTCAGTAGAATCCCTCAGTAACAGAATGGAGCGAGCAGAAGAAAGGATTTCTGACATGGAAGACAAACCTTTCGAATGCTCTCAAACCTCCAAAGAACAAGAGAAATGGAAGGCAAAAACAGATCACTCTCTCAGAGAGCTCTTGGATAATTCGAAGATAACCAATATTTGCCTCATATAGGAGGCATCCTCATAGGGATCCCAGAAAGCGATGATGCAGCTTCACAAGACACAGAATCTCTTATTCATGAGATTATGAAAGAGAACTTTCCAGACATGCCAAGAGATTCTGAAATTCAGATAGCAGACAGTTTCAGAACCCTAGCATGACTCAACCTGAATAAGACATCCCCTAGGCAGATCATAATTAAGTTCACTAAAGTAAATATGAAGGAGAAAATTTTGAATGCAACCAGATACAAGAAATCGATAAACGACAAGGTGAAGAATATTAGAATAATTGCATATCTCTCTGATCAAACCTTTCAAGCTAGACGAGAATGGTCATCGACTTTTAATCTCCTAAAACAAAATATCTTTCAACCCATGATCCTGTATCCAGCCAAACTGAGTTTCATTTACGATGGAGAAATTAAATACTTTAATGACATCCACATGTTGAAGAAATTGGCTATAACCAGACCAGCTCTCCAGGATATTCTCAGACCTATCCTCCATAATGACCGGCGTAATCCTCCAATGCAAAAGTAAACTCATCCAGAAACTTTTTATCAAATTCCAACTTCCACAATGACGAAAGTATTAAAAATGTCCACTAGAGTTTCTAAAGATTTATTAATATTTTCAATTAATGTGAATGATTTAAATTGTCCTCTAAAGAGGCATTGATTGGCTGACTGGATACAAAAACTCAGGCCAGATTGCTGCTGCATACAAGAATCTCATCCTACCTTGAAAGAAAAATTTAGAATCACGGTGAAAGGATGATCATCTATATTCCAGGCAAATGGAAAACACAAAAAAGCATGTATTTTAATCTTATTTGCATATACAATAGGCTTTAAATCAACCAAAGTAAGGAAGGATAAAGATGGACATTTCATATTTGTTAAAGTTACTACTCAATATGATGAGATTTCAATTATTAATATTTATGCACCCAACCAGAATGCACCTCAATTTATAAGAAAACTCTAATAGAAATGAGTTATTTGATTTCCTCCAGCTCCATAGTCATTGGAGATTTTAATATTCCTCTAACAGTGTTGGATAGATCCTCCAAGATGAAGCTAAGTAAAGAAATTTTAGATTTAAACTTAACCTTTCAGCATCTGGATTTAACAGACATCTACAGAACATTTCATCCTAATAAAATTGAATACACATCCTTCTCATCAGCCCATGGAACATACTCCAAAATTGATCACATCTTAGGTCAGAAGTCAAACCTCAGGAAATTTAAAAGAATAGAAATTATTCCTTGCATCTTCTCAGACCACCATGGTAAAATGTGAACTCAACAATAACAGGAATCTGCCAACTCATACAAAAACATGGAAGCTAAATAACATTATGCTGAAGGATAGATGAGTCACAGACAAGATTAAGAAGGAAATTGCCAAATTTTTGGAACAAAATGACAATGAAGACATGAATTATCAGAACCACTGGGATACTGCAAAGGCAGTTGTAAGAGGGAAATTTATAGCACTGCAAGCCTTCCTCAAGAAAACAGAAAGGGAGGAAGTTAACAACTTAATGGGACATCTCAAGCAACTGGAGAAGGAAGAACTTTCCAACCCTAAACACAGCAGAAGAAAAGAAATAACCAAAATTAGAGTAGAACTAAATGATATTGAAAACACATGAATTATAGAACAGATCAATAAATCAAAAGTTGGTTTTTGAAAAGGTCAATAAGATAGATAAGACTTTGGCTAACTTAACCAGGAGAAAAATTTGAGTAAAATCTCTAATTCCATTAATCAGAAATGGTAAAGATGAAATAACAACAGACCCCTCAGAAATCCAAAAAATACTCAATGAATACTACAAGAAACTGTACTCTCAGAAATATGAAAATCTGAAAGAAATTGACCAATACTTGGAAGCATGCCACCTACTAAGACTTAGTCAGAACCAAGTGGAAATGTTGAACAGGCCTATATCAAGTTCTGAAATAGCATTACCAATACAAAATCCCCCTAAAAAGAAAATGCCGGGACCAGATGGCTTCGCGTCAGAATTCTACCAAACCTTTAAAGAGGAACTAGTACGTATATTACTAAACCTCTTCCAAAATATAGAAAAAGTAGGAATACTACCCAATACATTCTATGAAGCAAACATCACCTTGATCCCTAAACCAGGGAAAAGACCCAACAAAAAAAGAAAATTGTAGACCAATATCACTAATGAATATTGATGCAAAAATATTCAACAAGATCCTAGCAAACAGAATCTAGCAACACATCAAACAAATTATACACCATGACCAAGTGGGCTTTATCCCAGGATCTCAAGGCTGGTTCAATATGTGTAAATCCATAAATGTGATTCAGCACATAAACAAATTAAAAATAAAGACCATATGATTCTCTCAATTGATGCAGAAAAAGCTATTGACAATATCCAGCATCCCTTTATGATCAGAACACTTAAAAAAATTGGTATAGAAGGGACATTTCTTAAACTAATAGAGGCCATCTACAGCAAACCCACAGCCAATATCATATTAAATGGAGTTAAATTGAAGTCATTTCCACTTAGATCAGGAACCAGGCAAGGTTGCCCATTGTCTCCTCTTCTCGTCAACATCATAATGGAAATTTTAGCCATTGCAATCAGGGGCTAAAAGGCGATCAAGGGTATTCACATAAGGTAAGAAGAGATCAAACTTTCACTCTCAGCAGATGATATGATTGTATATCTGGAAAACACCAGGGATTCTACTACAAAACTTTTAGAAGTGATCAAGGAATACAGCAGCGTCTCAGGCTACAAAATCAACACCCATAAATCTGTAGCCTACATATACAACAATAGCCACACTGAAAAAACAGTCAAGGACTCTATTCCTTTCACAGTAGTAACAAAGAAGAAGAAATATTTGGGAGTTTACCTAACAAAGGATGTGAAAGATCTTTATAAAGAGAACTATGAAAGTATAAGAAAAGAAATCGCTGAAAATGTTAACAAATGGAAAAACATACCATGCTCATGGTTGGGAAGAATCAATATTGTTAAAATGTCCATACTGCCCAAAGCAATATACAATTTTAATGCAATGCCTATTAAAGCTCCATTGAC
>CAUYON010140990.1:0-21009 GCA_963573935.1 Arctocebus calabarensis
AGCCTTCATGGCGTTTTCTTAATCACTATGTGAAGACATTGATATTCTACATTTAATAAGTTTCATCAGTACCCTTCTAAGATACACAGTAGGTGTGATCCCACCAATTACCCTTCCTTCACCCATCCTCCCCCCTCCCCTCCCCTCCCTGTCCCTATTCCCTGTATTCTTGTGCTAAAATTGGATTTTAGCCATCATATGAGAGCTATAAATTAGCTTCATAGTAGGGGCTCTCTCTTGATCCTGCACAGTTAGCCACCAGGGTAAGGTGGTGCTAACCTGCTTTACCAGGCACGTCTTTGTAGGGAAGACACTTGTTACCCTTAGCACCTGCCTGTGAAGACTGGAGACTGTGTCTGGGTTTAATTCCCATTCAGCTGCAGACCTTGTGCGTTGGGGCTCTGCACCCTGGGTTCCCTCTGTAGAGGACCATCTTGGACGGAAGACTGGGCTCCAAGGGCCGTCTTAGCCTTCTTCAATCACATGGCTTTGGCGTTGTTCCCCGAGCCCCTAGTCTATGTCGTGATCTTTTTATTTCCTGCCTAATAGAACAAATTTCCTTTCTTACATCTCAGTTTGTAATTGTATATTATTTCTATGTTCTTTTAGGGAGGGTGTTAATGCCTGCCACCACCACTAGCCTATAATCTCAAGAGCAAGGGCCATATCTGTTTTGTTTTTTTAACACGGTACCCTCGGAGCGCAGTGCTTGATAAATACTTAATAAATGGATGGATGGATGGATAGATAGATTAATGAACTGAAATTTTTTGGGCTAGTTCTCTGAAGCTACAAAGGCATGTAGCACAAAAAATATCATACATTTGGGAAACAGAGCAAGTTCCCCTCTTGGGGGTGGGGTTGGGGAGATGCGTCAGACAGGCAGCCCGTGTGTTGGGAGTGGTGGATCCACCTGAAAAGCTTTTGGCCACATCATTAAAGCTGCCAAAGATCTGGAGGAAAAGTGAACACAAACAAACGAGCTGCGGGGGTTCAGAAGTGTCCCGATATGCATGTGGATGGAGTAAACCCAGCAGGTTGAGGAGGGTGTGCCTGTGATTCCCCTAGACAGTCACGGAGCAGACTGATGGGGCCTTCACCCAAGATGAGGGCTTCAGGAGGGTTTGGGAGACTCAGAGGAACATCCAGCACAAGAAGGTGCCGCTAACTGTGTTATTATTTGAGCGAAACACCCTCAAATCTCCTGAATGTATTTCTTGAGCCTTGGCAGCATCTTTTAACATCTTTGGTTTTCTTTCTTCTTCGTACTACATGAGGGGTGTCCAACCTGTGGCCCACGAATTGCAAGCTGATTTTGTGAGGAGAGTTTTTGCTTATCTGTGGTGTCGGATATCACAAAAAGTATGCATGAACCCTCTTGCTGATCATTGTTCGTTAGTGTTTGTGTATTTAATGTGTGGCCCAACACAACTCTTATTTTTCCAATGTGCAGCAAGGAAAATAAAAAAAAAAAAGGTCAGATTCTTTCTTGTAATCAGCATTGACTGCAACTGTGCCTTGAGCCAGCTGTAGAATGGGGGGGCTGTTATTATGGACTGTTACCTCAAACTAACCCCGGTGATACTGACTTGATAGTGTGGCTTCCCAAGCCCCCTGGGAATGTGGAGCTGCTGAAGCAGGTACCTTGGCACCTTTGGCACCTGGGACAAAGGCAGGGGGTGGTGACCTTGCAGGTGCCATGGGCAGAAACTGCAAGGCCAACTCCTGTGTGAATCCAACAACTCAGTTTTCATTTGTTGGGGGGGGGGGTTTGAATGTTGATAATGTGTAGGCAAAACAAATTGTTTAGCTTTTTCTCCTTGTAACCATTTGCTCCAGAATTAGGTAAAGCCCTGAATTCAAAACCCGATATCCAAGCAGAGAAATAGCTGCTTACCAGCATGGAGAAGTTTGATAGGGACAGATGCTTGGCAGATAACCTGGAAACCAGTCACCAATGACAAAGCATAGTCTGCATTCACCTCCCCACTGGTCGGCTGCAGCTGGACACCTCATAGAAACCCAGATCTCAATATGTCAAAAACTGAACTTGTCCCCTCTCTTCCTAATATCACTAATGTATCCATGTGTTTGTGTTGCAAAATCATGAGTCCCCTTTGACTTCTGCTCCCCCTCACTTTCACCTGCAGTGAGTGACTAGGTCTCGCTGACCCTGCCTCCTGCCGGGTTCCCCACGCTGTCACTCCTCGTCCTCTCCTGTCCACCAGTCTGAGCCAGGCACAGTGAGCGCGGAGTTCTCCTCGGTGGTCTCCCTGGCTTCACTCCTCACACCTGATGGCACAGTGTGCATCCTCCTCGGATAAAGGCCTTTTTCCATCTCCCCTCTGTTGAGTTATCCCGGCTTCTTCCCCTGTCTCTCTAGGCTTCAGTTAGAAGGAATTCCCTTGAGTACTTTCAACACGTGGGCCACTGTGCCGGACCCCCGACCTGCTCCCATCACCTGGCTAATTTCCACCATGCCTTAAGTCTCGGTAAACATCATCCCTCCTTGGTCCCCAAAGCTGGCAGGGTAGGGGACCAGAGTGCCTTCGCGGCAGTGTCAGCTTGTATTGGAATTGCCTCTTCATTGTTGTGGCGTCATTGCCTTGTATACTGGCCCACAGTAGGTGCTTAGCAAATACTTATGTAATCAATGAACGAAAGCAAGGGAGAAATGGGCTTGGCACAGAACGGGTGTATTAAGACCTATAGGAGGCTCAGCGCCTGTAGCTCAGTGGCTAGGGTGCCCTCCACATGTACCGGAGCTGGTAGGTTCAATCCCGGCCCAGGCCTGCCAAACAGTAATGACAACTACAACCAAAAAATAGCCGGGCATTATGGTGGGCGCCTATGGTCTCAGCTGCTTGGGAGGCTGAGGCGAGAGAACCACTTAAGCCCAAGAGTTTGAGGTTGCTTGTGAGCTGTGACGCCATGGCACTCTACTGAGGGTGACTTAGTAAGAGTCTGTCTCAAAAATAAAAGATAAAAAGACCTATAGGAGCCAGGCGCAGTGGCTCACGCCTGTAATCCTAGCACACCAGGAGGCCAAGGCAGGTGGGTTGCTTAGGCTCACAAGTTTGAGACCAGCCTGGGCAAGAGCGAGACCCTGTCTCTATTAAAAATAGAAGAACTAGCTGGACATGGTGGTGCATGCCTGTAGTCCCAGCTGATTGGGAGGCTGAGGCAAGAGGATCTCTTGTGCCCTAGAATTTGAGGTTGCTGTGAGCTATGACGAGGCCATGGCACTCTACCCAGGGCGACAGACTCAGACTCTGTCTCAAAAAAAAAAAAAAAAAAAGAGAGAGAGAGAAAGAGAGATCCTACCTATAGGATCTCAGGATGTATTAAGGAGAGCTTACTCCTTTCTAGCTAATGAGGTAGTAGGTGATTTTATTTTCTTCCTTCTAAGCTTCTCCCCTGCCCCCCCCGCCCACTTAAATATTTTCTAAAACTTATGCAATCAACATATATTTATTTTACAATAACGTAAGAAAAAAATGATCCATTCATTTTATTGCTGCTGTAAAGAATAAATTTTGCATTTTCATTGCAATGATGAGACATTGAACTCGAGGGTTTTTCTTTGGCTACATTTCAGCATTTCAAGGATTTTTAGCCAATTAAGACGGATGTGTGTGAACGAAATGGCTAAAACGTAAGTCTGCAAAAGTAGACAGAATAACACATGACATTTAAAAGGGAACAGAAACACTCTGCGGGACTGAATGCTACGTATCATGGAAAAATGAATGAATGTTGACACATCCTCGTTACAAATATGAGATTAAGGTGGACGTGTCCTTGAACGCAGCAGCAGAAAGTGCTCAGTGTAGAAGGGGGAGGCCTCCTGTGTGTGCTGTGTGTGGCCATGGGGGTGGCAGTGCTGTGTGTTCCTTCCATTCTGGTCTTTAAGTGTGAACCCTCCCACCCCATCTGTGGACAAGTGTCCCCTGCCTGAAGGAGAATGTTCTTCCCCAGACTGGGCATAGCTGCATGTGAGGTGGGTCCACAGACAGGAAGAACTTGCTGGAAGTTGTATGTCTGGTAGAAGAGAAAGAGCAGCCTGTTTTATCTCTGGGTCTTATTCTTCTGGGTCTAGACTTCCAGGAATTGAAATGTCTAGGAAACTGCTTCCGCCCCTGGCCAGTTCCTTCTCTCACAGCTGCTTTTTTGGTTACCGTATTTTCCAGCGTACTGGTGTCAAACAAGCATGTTTTAAATTCATGGATTTGGGGGTGGGGAAGGAATTCCGTCAGGACACAGTAGGGAGGGCTTGTCTGTCTCTCTCAATGTGGGGCCTCCACTGAGATGTCTCCAGGATGCTGGGTTTGATTCATCTGAAGGCTCCTTTGCTGATTTGTCTGGCAGTTCTGTCGGCCTTTGGTTCTTTCGGCCTGGGTTCATTTGGGCTTCCTCAGAGCACAGTGGCTTGGCTTCTCCAAGGAAAAGATCCCCAAAGGGACATGTATCTTTTTTTGTTTGTTTTTTTGAGTCTTAACTCTGTCAGCCTGGTAAAGAGAGTGCTTTGGCATCATGGCTCATAGCAACCTCAAATTTGGGGGCTTGAGGAGTCTTCTTTCTCAGCCTCCTGAGTAGCTGGGACTAAAGGTGTGCACTGCCACAGCTGGCTAGTTTTTTTGTTTTTTTTTCTTTTCAATATTTAGGAGAGACTGGGTCTTGCTCTTGCGCAGGCTGGCCTTGAACCCCTGAACTCAAGCAATCTACCCGCGTCGGCCTCCCAGAGTGCTAGGATTACAGGGGTCAGCCACTGTGCCAGACAGCAGAACATGTATCTTTTTGATGACCTGTTCTTGGGAGTCACAGGAGACCACTGCTGCTGGGGAGAGTAGTCACAGCCTTTGCCCTGACTCGAGGTGGTGAGAACAAGCATGTACATCACATCCTAAGAGCATGTTGGTTGGGAGCTTTGTGATTATTTAGGAGATCCCCTGCTCAAAGGTCTCCAAGGGCGTTCCATTCTATGCTGAAGAAGCAGACTGAGAAGCCCCTCTGGCCTACTTTCCTATCCTGGTCTACCACCCCTGATGGCTGTTCCTTGAAGGCCAGCAATAGCCTTCTCTTTCTAGCTACAGCTGGCCTGATACTAAGTCATCCTCCCTGGTCCATCCCTCCCTGCCTGGGACCATTCCACTCTGCCTGGTCCATCCCACCCTGCCTGGTCCATCCCACCTTACCTGGTCCATCCCACCTTACCTGGTCCATCCCACCCTGCCTGGTCCATCCCACCTTACCTGGTCCATCCCACCCTGCTTGGTCCATTCCACCTTACCTGGTCCATCCCACCCTGTCTGGTCCATCCCACCTTACCTGGTCCATCCTACCCTGCCTGGTCCATCCCACCCTGCATGGTCACCCAACAGAGATGTTAAATTACAAACAATGCTACAGGCATACAGCTCAGAGAGGCTCACCTGGTCCATCCCACCCTGCATGGTGCATCCCATCTCACCTGGTCTATCCCACCCTGCATGGTCACCCAACAGAGATGTTAAATTATAAACAATGCTGCAGGCGTACAGCTCAGAGAGGCTGGCTGAAAGCTGCTGCGAGTCTCTGCAGTCTCAGTTCCCTTCTGCTGTCCCCTAGGATGTACAAACCTCAATCTCACGCTTCAGCCTTGACTGAGCCATGCCGGGGATGTTACAGGAGAGAGAGGGGTCCTCAGGAATCTCCTAGGAGGGCGTTAGGTGGGAAGCAATGCCCTCTTGGAGTTTGCATGCTAGTGGCCATGATGGATCCCAAAAGAACAACACATCTGGGAAAAGGAGTTTAGGGACTTACTGCCCATTCCTATCTGGAGATTCACTGAGATTTGTTTTGCATTTTTACCCTCAGGAAATTTGGGTTTTATCAGTATTAATGAAGGATGGTTTTTATTACAGTTGGCAAGAAAGGGAAAGATCCCTTCACACAAATATACTACTTATAAAGAAATGTTGTGTCATATAGAAAATGATGCAAATGTTGAAAATGTGACTTTTGGGTAGCTGTCACCAGGCAAATTGACTTAGGGCAACTGTGACTTACCTTTGGCTTATAACTTCCATTAATAAAATCTGTATCATTAAGCTCTGATCTCACTGCTAATTGTCTTCCCTTCACTTCCTCTGCTGTGGCCCCTTGGCCTCTGCCATTCTTCAAAGCCATATGGAATGCCCCACCTCAGGGCCTTTGCACTGACCATTCCCCACCCCAAGCACTCTCTCACCTTGGGGGTTTTCACGGCTCATCTTTTCACAAGGCCTTCTCTGACCAACCTATTTAAAATTGCAATCTTCCTGCCATAGTAGGCCCGGTCCTCCCTCCAAAGGACTTAGCTCCTTTTAATATAATATGTTAATAATTATTATTTTCACTAATTGTCTGACTGCTCTCACCAGAGGTCACACTCTAGGAGGGCAGGAATTTGTGTCTATTTTCTTCACTGCTGCAACCCCAGCTCCTAGGACAGAGCCTGGATCATAGTAGGTACTCAATAAATACTTGTAACACAAACGAATAAACAACTCTGTTAATTGTCTTTTATTCTGGACATATAGCAAACAGTTTTGACAGTTTTGATAATCAACACCAGCAGCCTACAACATAGTTCCTGTTGTCTGTCTTACAGAGGGGGAACGTGGAGCTCAGAGAGGCCAAGTAACTTGCTTAGGGGCGCTCAGCTCCTACCTGGCTGAGTGTCAAATAGAATGCAAATGAGTCTGACATGAAGATCAATGTACCCTGACGTTTTTCTTTCTCTCCTATTGATACAAACACCCCAAAGAGACCCAGCCCTCTTTGATGGCTGTATGAATTCAGGCAAGATGAAAAAGAGGAGCAGAAATACAATTTCAGGGGCAGGAAATCCAGTCTGGGCAAGGTCGTGCAGGCTGTGCAGCCAGAGCGTACCTGTGGAAGTTTTGAGTGAAGCATTGATGGGAAGTCATGGACGTGAACTTCAGGGTAGTCTTATATGTAGCAGTCTGCTCTGTAGGAACTGGGAAGAAAACTCTCCCTGGGTTTTATCTGATCAGATTTACCCAAGAAAACACGTCTCTGCCACATCTCACATGTGCAGTAGTGATGATGACAGATGGGGAGTCACATGAGACGTTGTAAACTAAGTCTCACCATCTGACTGCCCGGAGTTGTGCCTCAGGAGGGATTCAAAACAAGAGGCCAAAAGATTCTGACCTGATGCCATGGGGTTCCCTCCAGCAGCTTAGAAATAAGGGAACTGAGAAATTCCGGTTCTGAATGGGGTCTTCAGGCACCCAGGGCCTGAGCAAAGGAGAGCAGTGGTGTAGATGATCTGTGGTTGTCAAAGAGATGCCTCGAACCAGCAGACACCGGTGGGAGATGGCTTCTCCCCTCTCGCACCCAGTGCTGAGTCTGGGGCCCACCAATCTGTGTTTTAACAAGGCTTTCAGGTGGTTCTGGAGTTTGACCATCCCCTGCATAGATCAATGTGAAAATAAGGCCTCTGGTTCCTTTGACAATGTTTAAGTAGCTGCACTGTAAGACTTAAGAGTTGGATCTGGATTTGAACACAAAAGGAGTTAATTTCTCTGAGCCTCAGTTTCCCCCTCTGTAACATGGGACTACAAGAATCCCTGCTGTCTAGGATAAAAATAATCAAAGTTAAATGTGTGTGAAGTCCCTGGCATACAGTAGGTACTTGTCAATGGAAAGAATCCAGACTCTGTAAAATAACTTAAAGAGGTTTATTCTGGGCTGAATATGTGTGACCATGGCCTGGGAAGCCATGTTCTAAGAAGCTTTGAGCAAATGGTCCCACTGTGGTTGGGTTAAAGTTTGGTTGTGTGCATGTTAGAGGACACGTGTAAAATCATGGGGACACTGCTTCTTTGCTTGCTGTACCTTCTGGAGGCTACCCCACTCCTGAGCTCCTGGCCGCCTTTCATCCTCAAAGCCAACAACAAAGCATCTTACCAACCCTGCTACTGTCTATCTCTTTCTCATACTGCCCTTCTCTTCCATTTGTAAGAATACTTATGACTACACTGGGTTCACTGGATATTAGAGGATCCTCTCTGTATATGAAAACTACTGTAGAAACCTTCTGCAGGTTCATCTACAATCTGAATTCCTCCTTGCAATGGAAGGTGATATATTCACGGGCACCGGGGGTTAGGACATAGGCATCTTTGGGACAAGGCTCTTCTTCTGCCTTGTGCAGGTGTAAAGTGTACCTGGCCTCACCTGGTTCACGTGGTACCTTCAGTAGGTACTCTAGGCAGGGTTCCATGGCTGGGAAATCGACATGCCCCTCCTGGGATGGGGATAGAATAGAGCACGCGTCTCCTTCATGTGCCTTCTGAGAGCTTGGCCAGCTCTAGCAAGCATTCGATGATGCTGAGCAGGCTAAGTGTGGTAGCTCAGTTCTCCCTTCCTCCTCTTACAGAGCCCCGCGTTTCACTCCATCCATTCATTAATCATCAGCCCTTGACGCCCCACCCCCCAATAGTGCCACATTGGGAACTGAATTTCAACATGGCTTTTGAAGGAGACAAATATTGAAATGATAGCAGTTCTGTGCTTTAAGTTAATGAACTCCAGATTCTGAAGTAGAAGGGGGCAGAGTGTCCCTTGGTGGTGGTTAATCGTATATGTTGTCTGTTTCTTTGAGGAACCCTGGCTGATCTGGTCCTGGAAAGAGCACTGGGCTGACAGTCAGCAGCCCTGGTCCTGCCTCTGTCCCTTTCTGGAAGGCTCTGTCTAGTGCTGGCATTCTAACATTCTTTAGCTTCTCTTGACTATTGTTTGAAGAGAAACTATTCAAGAGGGAGAGACCAGCATGAGAAAAAGTGACTGTCCTTTTACTCAGGGACAGCCATTCTCCAGTGCTGGAGGCAGATCTCACCTGTTACAAAAGACAGAGATGCATCAGACTGTCAGAGCAGCGCCTTTTTTCTATTGCATGCAAAAGGCAAACAGAATGACATGCAGCTGGCTGGGAGCCCAGTGCTGCCCGAGGCTTTGCAGAAGAGGTGGCAGCTCCAGCTTCCCCAGAATCCTTTTCTGGTCTGATCCACACTGGGGTGGGGAGAGGCAGGCTCCCAGCTCTATGCAGATCTGTGTTCCAAACTTTATTTGCCCGGTCTGGTGGCCAAGAGCCTTGGGCTCATGTTATTGCTTAGATAAGGAGATCAAGCTGGATAGTGGATTCCAGGTTCTCAAATCACAGGCAGGCATCTCTTTGCTAGTTTTCTAGAGCCTGGTGGCAAAGGGCTGACTTGTGCACTAACCAGCTTCATACAGTCTCAGCTCCCTTTTCTGAAGTGTGGAGTTGGTGTGGTGTCCAAGTCTTAGAGGTCACATACATACCTGCATTAAGATTTCCTAACTCTTCTTAGTTTAAACTCTGGAGGAAGAATAACCATTGAAATTAGATAGGAGAATAGAAAGTTTTCTTTCTGAGAGGCTGAATGCAGGCACCAATGTCTACTTGAGTTATTTATAGAGAGAAAACTTTGGAGAGGGGACTACAAGAGATGGTCAGTGGAATATAATCTTCAAGATGAACATGCTGTAAGGAAGCCTGACAACATTCTGAAGCTTTCGGGTGGCTCACAAGGAGAAATTATGTCTAGTAAAATTCTGGGGGACAAAAACAAAGAAATAGGCTAAAAAAGACTGAGTTCCAGGAAATTCTAGTTAGAAAGACAAGCCAACTGGCCTATAGCTGGCCAGCTTGAATATGGATCCTTATATATGTTGAAATCTTGTCCTAAATTCTGTTTATCCAAGTAAGAACTTTTTTTTTTTGATAAAAAATTAGGGATTTAGTATTAAAAGGTTTAAACGATGGTGCCCAGAGATGAGGTCACACTGGTGTTCAGGCAAGGTTTATTGTCAGGGGAGGATGACCTGCCTGGGCCAGGCAAAGATGATGTTTGCCCTCTGGGGCAGTTAGGGACCACTCATATGGGACCTTGGTAAGTAGGCGAATTCCACAACTTGCCTGTCAGGTTAAAGTCTTTTTGGCCAAACTTCTCATGGGTGGGCTAGTCAGATCCTTTGTCTTAGGAGGAGAGGAAGAGGAGGAAGAGGGGAAGGGGTTTGTGTGTGGCTGTGTTAGGCCCCCAACAAGTATTCTATCTTTTTTGACAGTTTTCTATTCCTTCATTTCTCCTCCCTCTCAGCCCAACATATTTGCTATGGCCTGCGATCTTGCTATTGTTGAAAAAATGGGTCAATTTAGAAGGCCACAGTTGCACTTAATGTATGTGAAATTTGGTTTTATGGAGTGAATACCATCTCCAGTAAGGGTAGTGGTTACAATCCACAAGGTTAGAAGGCTGTTTTGCTTTGATGCTTTATTCTTTTTTATTCGATGGAGCAAAATAAAAGTTAATGGAATAGAAAGTTTAGAGTAAAGGCCTATTGACATGATCTCTGTAGTTGCAGAGATTTCCCCAGTGCTATATATATGTCACCTGGGATCTTGATAAAAATACAGATATCTGGTTTTTCTTCCTGGATATTCTGATTTAGTGGCACCTGGATGAGGCCCAGTGATCTGTGTTCTTAAAGCCCTCCCTCAGCTGGATTGGCTGTGCCGCCACTAGGTTTGGGAACTCCAGGTTTATATTGTCAGCTATTATCCAAGTGGCGTATCCAACTGAGGGCACACCTACCCTGCAAGAAGAGGAGACAGGAGAGAAGCCATAGCATCTGTCTGGACTTTAGCCCCTGGTATCACATCAATAAAATATCAGGAACATCCCAGATGGAAACCAGCAACGTGGGAAAGGAAGAGGTGAATGGACAAGAATTCTGTGATGATGACTAAACTAAAGGATTCCCAGATGGTGAAACTTACTTACTCCTTCCTTCCTACCTTTTCTCTCTCTTTCGACAAGTTCTCACTTCGTCACCTTTGGTAGAGTGCCGTGGCATCATAGCTTATAGCAACTTCAAACTCTTAGGCTCAAGCAATTCTCTTGCCTCAGCCTCCTGAGCAGCTGGGACTACAGGTGCCCACCACAATGCCTGGCTGTTTTTTAGAGACAGGGTCTCGCTCAAGCAATCCACTTGCCTTGTCCTCCCGGAGTGTTAGGTTTACAGCGTGAGCCACCATCCCTAGCCAAAACGTTATTTCTGGGTGGGGTGTGTGTGAGGAAGAGATTGGCATTTGCATCAGTAGACTTAGCAAAGATCTGCCCTCACCACTAGGGGTAGACATCAGCCAACTCATTGAGGGCTTGACCAAGAAGGGCAAATTCCCTCTCCTCTTCAGTTGCAACATCCATCTTCTGCCCTCAGACATCGGAGCTTCTGGTTCTTGGGCTTTCAGATTCCCAGACTTACACCAGCAGCCCCCACAAAAGCCTCCCCAGTTTTCAGGCCTTTAGCCATGGAGTGAGAGTTAAGCTGTTGGCTCCTCTGGTTCTCAGTCTTTCTAACTTAGACTGAAATTACACCACCAGCTTTTCTGGTTTACCAGCTTGCTGACAGCGGATCATGGGACTGTTTTGGCCTTGATAATCCTGTGAGCCGATTCCCATAATAAATCTTACATGTCTCCCTATATCCTATTGGTTCTGTTTCTCTGGAGAAGCCTGCATAATGCAAATCCTGTCTGGGAGGCATTAAGAGGCCTATGCATCATCCAGATGGAGATGTACCTGTGGGCAGGTAGAGACAAGAGTCTGGAGCTTCATGAGACTTGAGCTCACCAAGGATGGTGTGTGATGAAGTAAGAGGGGAGATGCAGGTAAAATTCCACGTCTCGGACCAGATCAAAGAGTCACAAGGGGAGACGGAGACGTGGGAACTGAGAAACAGAATGTCACAAGTGATCTTCAAGGGGAGCTTCATAAGCTTTCAGGGAGAAGAAATCAAATGCAAAGAGATAGACCATGCTGGTGCCCCCAGATCACTTATAAGGACAGCAGGGTAAGGAAGGAAGAAATACTATTTTGAGGAAGTTGAAAGACAGTTGTTTTAGGTTTATGGGCAGAGTGAGAGGAGAGGAAGATATGATAGACACAAGAGAAAATAATTGAGGAACAGTGTTTCAAAGATGGTTTAAGTCAGGGTTCTAGCAGGAAACAATCCCATTCAAACGGATAAATCATTTTAATAAAGGGACTCTTCTTAGAATTGTGGTTAGGGTCAAGAGAATCAAGAATGATATTGAGGCATCCAGAGACTGGTAACAGCTCGAAGCTGTTACCATCCATGGGTTTGAGAGGGCGAGAGGAAGTAGTGGGGTGCTGGAACCCCTCTGGGGCAGACAGAGAAAAGGTATGTGGTCATAGAGGAACACAGCCACACCCAAACCTGGCTTGTGGGGAGGGAGCTTGGGAGGCAATCTCTCTCCTCCTATCTTCTGGTCTTTTGCAAGTGCCTCCCCTTGACAGAACCCAACTAACAACTATAGTGTAATTTGGTGGCAAGAATAACAACTTAATACCCATAACCTGTGAATATGTTACTTTATATGGTAAAAGGAACTTTGTAGATGTATCTTGGCATGGGGAGATTGAACTGGATTTTCTGGGTGGCCCCAGGTACTCACATTATGAGAAAGAGGAAGGGAGAAGAGGGAGAGGCAGAGAAGGAGATGTGACAATGGAAGTAGCCAAAAGAACGTCAGTGATCTCTAGAATTTGGAAGAGGAAACGAATGGGTTCTCCAGAAGGGATCCTCCTCAGGAACTTGTAAGAGCCAGCTCTGCTAACACATTGGTTTTTGAACTCCTAAGTCTGATGCTGACTCATAAGACTTGGACTTTTGACTTCCAGAAAGCTAAGAATAAATCAGTGTTCTTTTAAGCCACTTAAGTGGTCATTTGTTACAGCAGTCACAGGACACTAATTCAGTAAGAAAGCCCTGGGATGTGGTCCTCGGAGTCCGCTTCTGGGAGCATAGGGTGGAAGGGCAGACAGAATAAAAACAGATGCCAACATTAAAAAGTCAGAAGACTTCTCGGGAGAGCCATATTTCCTCTGCCAATGGTTAGTGTGAAGAGCAAAGGGACTAGTAGGTGAGGAAATTACTTTGATTATCATGGGGATGTGTTTGATTTTGGCACAGAGGAGGTGAGGGGAAGGCTGGGGTGAAACTGGAATGAGAGGCCAAAGCATGGCCTGGTGAGGGTCCCACCTGTGCCCCTCGCTACTGGAATTCGCATTCCCATTCTCTTTGCTTCGCAGGAGTTCCGGATTTTTGCTTGGGCGCCTTTTCTTCTAACCGCCGGCCAATTGGTTGGCTGCGGCACCATCTCACTTCCTTCCACGTTGGGCGTGAGACCTAGACCTGCACCAATTGGCCTTGCTCTAGTTTTCAGGCCAAGCCATTGGTTGAAGCATGAGCATGTGACCTGAGTTGGTCCAATCGGAGTGAAACTCAGGACTTCCTGAGGAGCTACCGGAAGTTCTCTCTCTCCTTTTTTTATCTGCTTGACTTGAACCTGGGGGGGATGAGAGGAGAAAAATCTTGTCTGAGCTTAAGCCAGAAGAAAGCAGAAGAAAAAGGTGGAGAGAAGCCTTGAAGGTGTCTGAGTCTCAGAAACCGGCCACGCCCCAGTCTGCCGTAGCCCCGGCCTTTTCTGTTTCGTGTTACTACGTCCCCTTTCCGCTCATGCATTTTGAGTTTAGGCTTCTGCTCAGGACCAACCCGGCCCCTTGCTTGGTCTCTTTTGATCACGTTGTGCATTGAACATTGCCTGTGGCCTCAACACCTCTGTAATTTATTAAAGCAGACTGTAGACTCAGGTGACAGCTCATTGATGACAGGCTTTCTGAGCGGCAAAAACGGTCCCTAAAATAGGATACTTTGTGTTCTTCCATTCGAAGGGAAGTTTTGGCCCCTACATTTGTAGGGGCTGTAACATCCTCACAAAGACCGAAGAAGCAAATTCCCCTTTTGGGGGTGAGTAAATACAGAACTAGCCATTGCCAGAGGCTAATATGTTAGATAAGTGACCACGCATCAGAGAATGATTTTCCAAATAATTATACCAAACCAAGAAGCATTTTATAGTCTTTTACCCTTTGCAAAGATTTTCAACATGGGATTTGGGGCACCCACCCACTGGGTAGTCAAAAACCTGCATGTAACTTTTGACTCCCCCAAAACTTAACTACTTGATAGCCTACTGTTGACCAGAAGCTTTACTGGTAACATAATCAGTGGATGAACACATATTTTGTCTGTTGTGTGTATTATTCTATGCATAGCCTATTCCTGTAATAAAGTAAGCTAGAGAAAAGAAAGTGTTACTAAGAAAATCCTAAGGAAAAGAAAATATGTTGACTATATATTAAGTGGAAGGGAATCATCTCAAAGGTCTTCAGCCTCACTCTTCTCCACACTGAGTAGGCTGAGGAGAAGGAGAAGAGGGAAGGTTGGCCTTTCTGAGTCAGGAGTGGCAGAGGCAGAGGGAAATCCATGTGTAAGTGGACCTGCACAGTTCAATGTCATACCCGTGACATTCAAGGTTCAACTGTATGTCATCTGATCAAATCAACCCAGGTTAAAGCCATCCCAAGAGGTGTGTATCCTAATCCCTATTCTCCAGATTTGGAAATTGAAGCTCCATGAGGTTAAAGTAGGTTCACCCATGTTCTCTAGTTAAAGAGGCTCAGAGATGGAGTTGGATCCTGGGTTTCTGTGATTTCAAAACCCCATGTAGTTCACATTACACCATGCTGTCAGGATGAGGAAGTTTGTGACGTGTTATTTGGTTGTTGGCTCAGAGATCCTTTTACTTTTTGCTGCTAAAGCCATCTCCATGGCTTCCTTGGACCACTGAAACATTGACGTTGTCCTTGGAAAGTAGTGTCAGGAGTTGAGAGATTACCAACCTGGTCTTCCTCCCTCATCTTTCACCAGGTCCTGTTGGTTCTGCTTCTTAAACAGTTCTGTGGGTCACCTAATTTGCTTCATCAAGCTTCTATCCTTGTTTGCCTGGACCATGGCTGTCACCTCTTCTTCACTCTTTTTGTTTTCACTTTTATTAACTCCAGCCCATTCTCCACAGTGCATGGGAATGAAAGAAACATAAGTTGGATTATAGCCTTTCTCTACTCAAGACCTTTCAATGATCCCATCTTCTTTTGGGATCATGCATGGTTGGGGTTGTTCATGGTTTTGCCCCTCTGGTCTCTCTACCTCAGAAATCACATCTCCCCTGCTCATCTCTGAGCTCCAGCCATGCTGGCTTTCTCCCAGATCCCCCAGTGTCATTATCCCTTTAGTTTCAAAGCCTAGTTCCTCACCTGGGATGCTCTAACCATCCCTCCCTCTGTCCTCTACTTTATCCTGCCTACCCTTTCATTTCAGCCTTTTCTGTTCACCAGAGGAGTTCCCTGATAGGGAACCCCTCCCTCTCCTCTCCTCTCCTCTCCTCTCCTCTCCTCTCCTCTCCTCTCTTCTCTTCTCTTCTCTTTCTTCCTTCCCTCCCTCACTCCCTCCCTTCCTGCCTTCCCACTCACTATTCATAGTGATATGTTTGTGTAGTCATTAACCTTTATCTCTCCCACCTAGACTTTGTAAGCTCCATGAAGACAGGGAATGTGTGTGTTGGCTGCTTGTAGTGGCTATTGGTTGACTGCTTTACCCATTTCTATCACCCCGTTTCCCTTCCTAAAAGCATCCATGCCTTCCTTTGTGGAATCGACTCTATCCTTCTGTGTAACAAGTACGTGTGTGAGATTGAGGGGGTGCTGACAGCTGGAGAGCAATTCAGCCCTAAGCTAGTCGCCAGGTCATCTGTCAAGCTATACTTGGTTTGTCTTTTCAGTGGGGAATTTTAGACCTTTATTGGATGGTTGCGGGAGCATCTTCTGATCGGCTGCAGCCATGTTGCCACTATGAAGGTACTTGCCTTAGGACAGAACTGAAGAAAGAATTGCTGTAAACATTGCTGAGAGTGAAGGCAGGGGGATTCTTGCTTCTGAATGAGGTTGCATTAAAGATAGTGCTTCAATTGAAAGCCTTCAAAGTTAGTTCAGTTTGTTTATAGGACAGAAGTATTTTCTATAGGTGTGGGAACAGACTGCTGCTATTCTTTCTCTTTGGCAGCTTCCTCCTCAAGTGACCCTTGTCTACCTTTATTGCAAGAGTCCTGCTGGGAGATTTTCCACTCTTTCCCTTGTCCACATTCTGTAATACCTTTAGTGTGGTTGGAGTGCATTTCCCCAATCCTTGACCATAGGACTTGCTCTGGCAAATGGTATATGTGTGCAAGTGACCTTAAGGGGTCACTCAGATGTTTCCACTTTCTCTCTTGCTCTTCTGCCATTGCCATGAGGGGAATATGCCCTTGCTGGCCAGGTGGCATAAGGAGGAAGGTGAGAGATATGTGAAGCAGAGCTGCTTCCAGCTGACCTGGAGACATATGAGTGATAACAAGTGATTGTTGTTTTAAGCCACTGAGTTGTGGGATGTTCAGGTTATGTGTTACACAGCAATAGCTGCCTGATACACTCCTCCGTGAAGACGATTTCCCACTGGGCACAGCCACTTCTGCTGGGGTACTGTGATTTGAGGCCAACTGTGAGTGTGGTCATGTGGGACTGCTTGTAACCAGTTTTCCAAACAGTTTTTTTTGAACATGGCTCCTTCCACTCCTGGCCATTTCCCTTCCTTTCATGAAGGCTGAAAACTGGCTCCTAATGTGGGGCAAGAAGACAGTCACCATGGCAACCCCTCTAGCCACCTGGTTGGGAACACCTGACTGCAGGCATCAACAGCAGATCTAAATAGTCAAACAGCCAGCCTCCGTGTGACAGTTCAGGTCTCTGAGATGCAGGAAAAAGCAGGATGAGCCTCCAGATTGGACGCAGGTCTCATGCCAGTGACAGGAGAGTGAGAAGGAAGGGGATTGGGCAGGGAGAGCCTCAGACCATAGCACAAGCCTGAGAACATTTTGCCTAAACTGATGAGGAGTCCTCCAGCCACATCAGCCCTCAAGGAGCCTCACATCCTGTGGGAAGGGGTTGGCACTATGCTGTGCTGTGCTCAGGGTGAATGTCAGTCAACTGTGTTCCTGCAGCGGGAAGGTCTGTGTGATGCCTTTTTGGGTCCACCATACTCTAAATCTCAGAGTTCCCTGGGTAGAGAACTGTGTTTAAATACAGAGTTGAGAGAATGGGGAGGAAGAGGGGCCCAAATCTGACCTCCCCACAGACAGAGTTTGGCCTTTTTAGAAGATATTCATACGGAGCAGACATCCGGAATACCTGTCTTAGGAACAGACCCAAGATTTAGTGTCTAAATGCAGAATAATAACCAGATTGCTTTGGAGCAGGTCACAGCTCCTGTGCTTCACCAAAATGGTGCTGATTGTCAGAGGTTTTTTATTTTTTGAGAGAGTCTCATTCTGTTGTTCGACTAGAGTGCTGTGATGTCATCATAGCTCATACCCCTGGGTTCAAGTGCTCCTCCTGCCTCAGTCTCTCCAGTAGCTGCGACTACAGGAACACTATAGGTCTGTGTATAGGGGGATCTCCCAGGACTCAGCTGAGGCACCCCATCTCCATGTGGCCATTCTCTTCTCTTATCTCCTTGAGTTTTGAGATTCAAAGGTCATTGAAGTTGTTTTTCCATCCATGTTAGACCAGTTCATGCAAATCTGTGTGCCAGTCTTCTCTCTATCTCTTCTCTAAATAGTTTGGTAGCCGGGTATTATGATGGGCACCTATAGTCCTAGCTACTCAGGAGACTGAGGCAAGAGGATCGCTTGAGCCCATGTATTTGAGGTTGCTGTGATCTATGACAGCATGGCACTTAGACTGGGCAACAGAGTGAGACGCTGTCTCAAAAAAAACAAATAGGCTTGGGGGGTGGGGGTTTTGGTTTGAGGGTGTGGATTTTCAGTTGAGCGGGATGACTTAGTTCTGGAGGTCTCATGTGTGGCCCTGTGAGTACAGTTAATGATACTGTGCCATACACTTCAAATGTGCTAAGAGAGTAGATCTTAAATGCTCTCATCACACACACAAATGTAACTATGTGAGGTGATGTAATGTTAATTAGCTTGATCATGGTAGTTATTTCACGGTGCCTATGTATATCAAAACATTACGTTGTAAACTTTCAATGTATACAATTTTTATGTGTCAATTATACTTCAAAAAAACTGGAAAAAAAAGAAAATCAGGGAAAAAAAATCAAGTTTTTCTCAGTGCTAAAAAAAGAGAGAGAGAGAAAGAAAAAGAAAATAGACTTCAAAGAAGTCTCCAGCCCAAGGTCATCTACTGATCTTGATAAGGACCCTGTGCCAGGGGCCCCCAGCTGAGCCCAGGGAAAAGACCCCATGTTTAAAATGCTGAGTAAAGGTTGAGGGCGCCTTTGGCTCTCTGGTCCTCCTCCCCAGTGCAGGGTAGCTGGGGACTAACCCTGTGTGAGCTATACAGCCCAGTGTGTGTGTGGGGGTTACAAACAGCTCACAGGCAGAGCAGGCCTAATGCACACAGGGCTGGTTATTAAAGGCTTCCAGATGCCAGGGCGCACAGAACAGAGTGCACTTGGCAGGATGCTGTGGAATCTCATTTACTGGATCCATTATCTGAATTAGCAACAATCTGAAATTATGACCATGAGATAGAAATAAAAGATAAGCATGTTTGCAATCTTTCTCACCCCTGCTTGTCTGTGTTGTGGGCATTGTGAAGGCCTCGCCTACCTTTCCGCATCTTTCAGAATCATTTAATTAAATTTAATTAGTTCTTCTGGGCCCCAGAAAAGGAAGATGGGAGCTGGCATTTACTATGTGCTAGTCAGTGCACCAGGCGTTTTAATCTGGGAAGCCACACACGGCAGTTCAGTTTTGCATTTGATCCTCCCAGAAGCCCGACACAGAAAGTATTGTTATCTACATCCTGTGAGTGGGGAGACGCTATGTGGCTTAGTGTGACTGGGTGATCTGCAGACCCTTAGTTAGAGTGAGTAGTCCCTCTGTCCATCTGTGCCCCTCTCTATCTGGTGATCCATTCTTCCATGCATCCATCTACTGATCTGTCTGTCCATCCATCCATCTGTGTCCTGCCTATTCAGCAATTACTGATCAGATCTCACATGCTCTGTGCTGGGCCCTGGGGTATCATTGAGGCAAGGGACTCTTGGTCTTCTGCCCTCCTGGAGCTCATGGTCTATTGGGATGAGTGCCCTGACCTCCCTGGGCCCTCTAGGTGGGACGTCTTAGTCAGCTTCTTATCCACAGCTGTGGACTTGGGTGTCTGGAGGAACTTGGGGTTTATCAGTGGCACATGAGTGACCCTTGCCCCTCTGGAGGGGATGTGTTTTAGGGTGAACACCTGTCTTAGTTGCCTGAGACTGAGTGTGTGTGTGTGTGTTATAAACAGCGCACAGGCAGCTCCCAGGAGGTAGACTTTTAGTGCTAACATCTGGGTAGACTGGGATGGTTGTTGAAAAGGAACACTAGGAAAGGGGATTCAAGGGGGTGGGAGGAAAACCTGGGCTGCTGAACCAGAAAGTCTGGAGGGCCCATAAGATTGTGGGTATGAAGTAACCTAGGTAACAAGTGACCAATAGAAAGAGACCACTAATGACCAATAGGAAAGGGCAATACTGCCTGCCAGGCGCAGAGAGGCCAATGAAAGACTTGCAGCCAACTTTTCAAGCACAGCGGGAATTTTTACCCCTGGAGAGCTTTGCATCTCTGCCTCTCTCACCTTTTCTCCCTGAGAAGGACCCAATTCCAACATTCTTTGACAGTGCTCTAAACTTTCTCTTTGTTCTTCCTAAATAAAATCACTGTTTGTTACCCTGAAGCTTGTGTAGGTCACTTTTGCTCTCTGTCCACACCGCCTGCCAGTTTTATTTTCAGTTTCCACTCACTTTTGCTTTCAGTTACCCCTGTGCCTTGGTTGAACTTTCTAGCTCAGCCAGTTAATCAAACCCAGATCAAGTGGGTTCAAAAAACTGTGGCCCCCGACCTCTAACAGTTGGTTACCGTCATTCAGGGGTTGTCAACAGAGGGCTGATTTTGCTCACTGACCCCCCCCTCCCACACACACACACTGGACATTTGGCAACATCTGGAAACATGTTCGATTGACACAATTGGGGCAGAGGAGCTGCTCCTGGCATCTAGTGGGTCAAGGCCAGGGGTGCTGTCAACAGTACACAAATAATTCTCCAGCCTAAAATGTCAGTAGTGCCAAAGAGAAGCCCTGCTCCATCTGGTAGGAGGAATGGTAGACAGTGGGAAGAGTTTGTGAATAACCAGCAGATGGATTGGTCTGTCCTAGACCATGATGGAAACGCAGCAGCTCTTTGTGGCTGTCAGCTGATTAGACCTCCCCATTCACACTCTGTGGTTCTGCTGACCATTGCTGCTCAGCTTGCTTTGTTTTAAACATCACCTAGAGTGCTTGTGAACACTCAAGTTCCTGGACTCCCACAGTCCTGCCAGATCAGAAGGTTAGGAGTCTGCATTTTTGTTACATGCATTTGGGAAAAGCTGTGCTGAATCACTGATGGACTGAGGGCTCTGGGCAGTCTGATACTGGCCACCTCAATGGTGGCTGCACCACACTGTAGGACCTGACAGAGAGAGCGTTTCCATTGCTGGTCATGTTTGTATGGTCTTGTCCATGAATTACTCAAACTGTGGGAGTAACAGGCTGTCTTCTCTCTGAAGGCAACCTGAGCAGATGTCCATGCTGCTGGAAATGCTCTTTTGAGGTCATATGAAGACCTCCTTCCTGTCCAGTTGAGAAGAGGCCTTGAGATCAGGTTCAGTGATGACTTGTCACAGAGCAAAAGGGCCAAGCCTACAGTTCTGAGAGCTCCTAGGTCTGTGACTTCTTCTTTTTCTTCTTCTTCTTTTTTTTTTTTTTTAAACTCCATGCGCCTTTTCTTCTGAGCAGAAAGCCGAGGGCCTCTAGGTAGAAGAGGCAGGCAGACGCTACTAGGGAGGCTGAGGCAAGAGAATCGCTTAAGCCCAAGAGCTGGAGGTTGCTGTGAGCAGTGTGACGCCACGGCACTCTACCCAGGGCGATAAAG
>CAUYON010140991.1:0-11915 GCA_963573935.1 Arctocebus calabarensis
GCTGTCTCCCTGTGTCCCCAAAGGGATGTTTCTGGGCAGATCTCGCCAGCCAGAGATGCCTGAAGTCTTCTCTCCCCAGTCTCACCGAGCCCAGTTGCAAGGAAGCTGTTACTCGGCCACCATCTTGGCTCCTCCCCTCGAATTTACAGAGATTTTAAGAATCATTTAGTCAACCTCGCATCCAGAGTGTTGAGGGGGACTGTATCTCATGTTTGCATATGAGAGAATGCCCATTTCAGTTCCTTAAAGGGAAATTTAGGAACAGGAGGAGGGTCACTTCTGCCCTTTCCTCAGTCACCTTTCCTGGATGGCTTCTCTACTCAGCCACAGGGGGAGAAAGCACTCAGCGCTCAGCAGTTTGGTTCCCTTTGTCGCTCAGAGCAGCATGTGGGTCTTGGTCGCTCACCCCGCGGAGCACCTCCGAACCAGGTACTGTCTCAGCAGCGAGGTGGGCTTATGGCTGTGTGAACTGAACTCAGGCCCGAAGGTACTAGGAGGTTGATTTGGGCTGCTGATCCAAGCTGCCTTCTCCAATCTGCCTTCGTCAGCAATAAATCTCGTACAGTAGAAGCAGCGTAGCTGACCACCTCCCTGCATGGACCCCCCTCTTTAAGCTGACCTGTACTCAGTAGAAGTTCCTTATGTTGACCACCTCTGTATATTGACCAGTTTGTTACAGTCCCGTGGGTTTTCAGCTTACAGAGGTTCTACTGTATTTTGATTTCTTTTCTCCTGACTTTGTTCCTCTTTCCTGGTTGGTCTCCTTCCGCTTTGACTTCAGGTGGCCCCACAATGCCTGTTCCAGGATCATGCTGCTCCTTCCATGAGGCTCAGGAGGCGTGGCCATATTACCCTGGAATTTGAACAAATTAATCCTTTAGAAAGAATAATAGTAGCTTTGCTAAGTGTTAAGTGGGGGAAGAAAAGAAAGCAAGAAATATACAGAGAAAAACAAGAATAATAGAAGAGTTTGTCTTATTTGCACCTGCTGTAACAAAGCACCACAGACTGGGTGGCTTATCTTCTCACAGTACTACAGGCTGGGAAGTCTGACATCAGGTGTCAGCATGGTTGGGTTCTGGTGAGGGCTTTCTTCCAGTTTTCAGACTGCCAACTTCCCATTGAATCATTTTTTTACAAGGGCACTAATCTTATATACGAGGCCTCCACCCTTATGACCTAATCACTTCCCATAGGCCCCACCTCCAAATACCATCATATTGGCAATTAGGATTTCAACAATCGAATTTTAGGGGAGACACAATATTCAGACTATAATAGAGTTAAACATTGAAATGCTAGACTCAGGAATTCAGATGCCTAGAGTTTTTCCCCCCTCAAGACTGGTTTATTAGTAGTTCTGCTATTTAAAAATAGTATAAGGAAAATGACTATTATTTTTCTTATTATATAGGTAATGCTAATATAGAAGACTCAAGTAAAAGTGTAAAGAAGAAAGTTAAAAATCACCTAAGATCTCTCCAATAGGGTACTCACCAAATATTTAAGGAAACATTCTTCAGAGAAGGGACTTGAGAGTCTTCTGGGGTACTGGAAATGTCTTACATATTTTCATCAGGTTGGCAGTCATGGGTATATACAAAATAAAAATTCATCAAGCTGAATGCTTAAGATTTGTGTACTGTACCGTATTTATTTTATGCCTTTCAGGTATTTGTCTCTGTGTATAATTTTACAGAAATAGAATCATACTGTCCATGTTTTTTTTTTTGTTTGTTTTTGAGACAGAGTCTCAAGCTGTCACCCTGGGTAGAGTGTTATAGCGGCACAGCTCACACCAACCTCCAGCTCTTGGGCTTAAGCAATTCTCTTGCCTCAGCCTCCAAAGTAGCTGGGATTATAGGTGCCTGCCACAATGTCTGGCTATTTTTTGTTATAGCTGTCACTGTTGCTTGGTGGGCTCCAGCTGGATTCAAACCCTCCAGCTCTGGTGTCTGTGGCTGGTGCCTTAGCCACTTGAGCTACAGGTGTTGAGCCATATCCATGCTGTTTTGATCAATGTTTTCCCAAGGAATCATACAGAGATTTTCTTAGCAATACCGTTACTTGTACATCTTTGTCTTAGGGCTTTTTAGTGGCAAGATTTAGAATGTCAATAAAGCTATGTTATGATCTGGATTTTTGTGTCCCTTTTTTCCCCCAAAAGATATATGTTGACACCTAAGCCACAAGGGGATGATATTAGAAGGTGGGAATCTTGGCAGGTAATTAGGTCATGATGGCAGAACACTTAGGAATGGGGTGCCCTAAAAAAGAAGCCAGAGGAACTTGTTTGTCCCTTCTACCATGTGAGGGATCAGTAACAAGACACCATCTGTGAGAGAGCTGGCCCTCACTGGATCTGCTAATGCCTTGATCTTGGACTTCCCAGCCTTCAGAATTGTGAGAAATACATTTTTATTGTTTATATGCTGCATAGCCTATTGTATTTTGTCATAATGGTCCCAATGGACTAATATAAAATAGTTAATGAAAATGAAGGTTTTAGGGAAATAATAGATATTCTCATGGCATCCTAACCCAATTTTTCTTTTCTTTTCTTTTTTTTTTTTTTGAGAGAGAGTCTCATTTCCCTACCCTCAGTAGAGAGCCCGGGTGTCATAGCTCATAGAAACCTCAAACTCTTGGACTCAACTGATCCTCTTGCCTCAGCCTCCCCAGTGGCTGGGACTACAGGTGCCTACCACAATGCCCAGCTATTTTTAGAGACAGGGTATCACTCTTGGTTAGGCTATTCTCGAACTCCTGAGCTCAGGCGATCCACATGCCTCAGCCTCCCAGAGTGCTAGGATTATAGGTGTGAGCCAATGCACCCAGCTTAGTTTTCAACTTCTTAATTGTCTTTAAGTAAATCTTCTGGATCTTCTTTAATTTATCCTACTTGCTATTAATTTGGGAAACTTAGACTTTCATAACGATCTCAGAGGGTAGCTTCACGGTTTCCACCAGACTGTTTCCTCACTGAATGGGCCATTTATGGAGGGCTAGAGAAATCTGTGGAACTCCCCCAGTGTGGGTTCTGTGCTGCACAACATGGCCATGCCTGCAAAGCACAAAGCAGGAGAATGAATATCCGTGAAGGTGACCTGCATCTTGCCAATAAATCAAAATTGTTGGTTTAATTACATGAGCAAATGGCAGAAACACCTTTTCTTACTGTCTAGGAATTCATTCAGTGAATATTTGTTGATTGAGTTTCTAATATGTGCAACATTGCGTTGGATGCTAAAGATATGATAATGAATGTGACATTTGTACCGGACTCAGTGAACGGAGTCCAGTGTAAAGTGAATTGTAGAGGTGCCCCTTTCGAAATAAAAGTTCCCAAGATGGACATTTCCATAGCCTCTAATCGCCCAAGATGAGAGTTTGTACCAGGGTAATTTTACCACCATGGTAGTGGATGCCAACGTGAAGGAAACGCATAGAATTAGAATGAGTATGGGGAAGCAAAGGGACATTTGGTGGTTGGAGCAAGGTGAAGTGAGCCAGTAGAAGATCATGAAGCCAGTCTTTGGTGGCAGAAATCTGAGACCTGGGCAACAAAAAGAAGTGAATCTGGAGTATAAGCTGATGGGAAATTAAAGTCCTAAAGAAGAGAAAGAGAGTAAGAAGGGTAAAGAGGGGGTGAGCTGAAGTCAAGGTAACTACCGGCATCTGAGGTTTGATGTTAGGGATGAGTACGGGAGGCTAAATGGGAGAAGAGAGTAGCTACTAAAGGTGGAAAAACCTTAACTGTCTAGTGAATGTGGCTGCACCTCTGGAACCAACAAGGACCTGGTTGGGTCTAGCTTCGTCATAACAGCGGCCCAAGATAAACTGTACTTGATTCTGTTTTAAGCACCAGATCTACTGAAAAGAAAATAGAAGGTTTTATTTCTGAGTGCTGGATGCATAAACAAGGTTCGTCATCCCTTCCAAAGAAAATACTGTTACCTTCTGGTATTTTCCTGGGTGCCCCCTCCTGTCCACTTAGTTATATCTTGAATAGAAACAAAAACAAGAAACTTGAGTCTTTTCTTGATCAGGATAGAATTGCTATCGAAGACGGATTAAAAATAGGACATAAAACACGTCAAAATATTAACAGCAGTTGGTGAGTGGTCTGGTTTGTAAATTGTTGTAGAATAAGCCTCTCACTGTCAAAGTGAAAAATGTGAAAACTGAACAAAAATCATGGTCCAACATAGGACACTTATTGTTAATCATTAAGAATGAGAAAGGCATTTGAAGAAGCAAAGCATAAGTTAATTACTTTTTGCTGAACATTCATGTTGAGAATAACGGTTAATGATCTTGCCTTCCCTAACCCTGAACCTGACATCTAAGCCAAATACTTAGCATGAAAGAGAGGCTAATAAGCTGTGCTGAGTTTGATCCCAGTGGAGATTTCATTTCTATTGTTTCTTAGAATAAGTGGATTTATCTTGGCTTCCATTGTTCAAGGAAACGCTTTGATTCCTGCATTCTTTCCAGCCAAAGGCACAGGAAGAATTCCAGAATAGGAAGCAAGCTGTGTGTAGGTCTCTGTTGCAGACTGAGAGAGTTATTAGGAATTTTGGATTCAGAATTGATGGGAGAAAGTGGAAGAAAGCTTTTGACAAAAGAAGCGAGTAAAATCCAGAAGTGTGCCGTGCTAGCCTGCTCATTCAGGGCTGGGGATACCAAGTTTTAATTCCGCTGAATTATGTGAAATATAAAATGTGAAAAACACACATTTTAATTAAATTTCTTGTTCACAACAGCTTCTCAGAGAGAGCAAAATAGGGAGAGAAAGCAATAGAAGAAATAGGAAGGCTTTTATTATGTTTCTATTACTATGGAAGTAATTTTGATATTAAGTAGAGACATTTCCTATTATTTGCTTTATAATCAATTTGTTGTTGCCATATTTTATTAACAGCAGGTGGCCATACCCAGGGCTTTAGGTACCTCAATAATGATATGATGCCCACTGGGTAAAAACTTGACCAAAACCACAGGAAAAACAGACCTCATTCTATACCTTGGAAGAGTATTCTGGTAAGATCTCTGCGTGTTGAAGCTTCACTGCGTTTTGAAGCTTCCCTGCTTGTCATTAAAATGCTTGAGAGATCTGTGGCCATGAAATTTGAATGTTAAGAACTCCGTTTGTAAAGAAAAAGAAAAAAAAGAGGAGAAGGGAGAGATGGAGGAGATGAAGAAGGGGGAAGAGAAAGAAGAAAGAAAGAGAGAGAGAGAGAGAAAGAAAGAGAGAGAGAGAGGCTTGGCACTTGTAGCTCAAGCAGCTGGGGTGTCAGCCACATACATCGGAGTTGGCAGGTTCGAATCCAGCCCAGGCCTACCAAACAATGACAACTGCAACCAAAAAATAGCTGGGCTTTGTGGCGGGCACCTGTAGTCTCAGCTACTTTGGAGGCTGAGGCAAGAGAATCACTTAAGTCCAAGAGTTGGAAGTTGCTATGAACTGGATGCCTTGGCCCTACTCAGGGCGACAGCTTGAGACTCTATCTCACAAAAAATAAAGAAAGAAAGAAAGAGAGAAGAGAGAGAGAGAGAGAGAGAGAGAGAAAAGAGAGAGAGAGAGAGAGAGAGAGAGAGAGAGAAAGAAAAAGAAAGAGAGAAAGAAATCATAATCAACTCCCATTGGTAGGATTCCTGGCACAGATGGGCGGGTCCCCTCACACCTTTGGACTCTTTAAAGTCAGGTCAGATGTCACCTTCCTCACCAGTCTTTCTATTTTGTGTCAAGCTCCCTTGTGTGACTGTTGGATTTACAGTTAGGGCCAAGCCAATTAATACAGAATGGTTTTTTAATATGTAATATCTGTTCGCTTTCTCTGTCTCATAAACTGTAACCTCATAAGGCAAGACATCCTTTCTGTTTATCACAATGTCTATCAATAATATGTAAACAATAGTGCTCAATTGATCTGGAACTTTTGAAAAGTGATACTTTTTCATAAATTAGAAACAAAATTTTGTGGGGGACAGTCTTGTTCTGTTGCCTGGGCTTGTGTGCCATGGTTTCAGCCTACCTCACAGCAACCTCAAACTCCCGGTTCAAGCAATCCTCCTGCTTCAGCCTCCCAATTAGCTGGGACTACAGATGCCCATCACCACACTTGGATAATATTTCTATTTTTAGTAGAAAAAAACTTTGTTCAGGCTAGTCTCTAACTTCTGAGCTCAAATGGTCCTCCTGCCTCAGCCTATTGATGTATTTTAGGTTACTTTTCCACATAAAAGAGGTCATTTTATGCATTCAGATCATATGGAAGCTTTCTGGAACTTTCAGCTCTATCATCGTGAGAGCATTGAAAGGATTTCATAGGCAACATAGGAAAGCTTACTATACAGATTTCAGGGCAAAAGGCAGGATAAAAATTAATTTTCCTCTGGCTTTTTGATAACTTTTTTTTTTTGTAGAGACAGAGTCTCACTTTATCGCCCTGGGTAGAGTGCCGTGGCGTCACACTGCTCACAGCAACCTCCAGTTCTTGGGCTTAAGCAATTCTCTTGCCTCAGCCTCCCTAGTAGCTGGGACTACAGGCGCCCGCCACAACGCCCAGCTATTTTTTTTTGTTTTGCAGTTCGGCCGAGGCCAGGCTTGAACCCGCCACCTTCGGTATATGGGGCCGGCGCCCTACTCACTGAGCCACAGGAGCCGCCCAGCTTTTTGATAACTTTTACTAAACCTAATTAAAGAATTCGAGGTAGTAGAGAATTCAAATGAGTAAAAAATATTGGTTTGCATCTGATGACACATTTAATACTGCAAGAGAGGGGGAGTTTTAAATATGAAAGAATATTTACTCTATTCTTTACTAAGCATGGTGTAGGACTGCCCCGGAGCACTTGTGGTAAATAAGTTTAGGTTTTCTTAGACAGAATTTTAGGGTGGTGCCTGTGGCTCAAAGGAGTAGGGCACCAGCCCTATATGCTGGAGGTGGCGGGTTCAAACCCAGCCATGACCAAAAACTCCAAAAAAAAGAATTTTCACTGAAAATTCAATTTAACCATAGACAGTTACCTTAGAGATCACTTTGAGCTAATTCTCTAATTTTATAGATTAAGAAGTAAAAAAAACAGAAGATCAGATAACAGGTCTGTAGACTTAATATTATTAACAAATATCTCCTAAGTGAAGTATTAATATTTATGAATGTATAGAAATGCAGAAAGTAAGAAGAGAAAAAAATGATGTAATTCGTCATTCTTGCTAAGGAAAGACATAAATAAAATGTGTTACTTTATAATGAAAAAGACATTTGATATAAGTTTTCGAAATAGGAAAAAAATAGATTGAAAGGCATCCTTGAATGCTCAACTGAGTTATTTTTAGGGGAAAAAAAGAATGATTTTACTAGGTGAAGGATAAGTACACGAAACATATTTTCTTCAGAAAGTGCTCCCTGTTAAACTTCAAAGAAATTAAATTTATGGACCATATAATTAGCAGGAAAAACTAGAGCTTTTCTGAGTACATTTTTGATGTTTTGAGTTTGACTTCAGGGAGGTCAGTCGTGGCTTTCTAGATCACGTTCCTATCAGGATAGCATAAGAGGCCGGTATAAACTCAGTATAAAGTTTTCCTAATGAAAGTCAGTTTAAATAGAAACAGCATTATGGCTCTTCCAATCATCAAAACTTCCTTTCCAAAAATTTACCCTTTGAAATGAAAACCAGTTATTAGGAGCAGTCAGAGATGAATGAGATTCTTTTGCTCCACTGCCCACATGATTAGAAAACCAATAAAGTCAACTGCCCATGCTGGCTACTGCAAGGCTGTCCAAAAACAAACTCAGAGTAACTCATATTTGTAGAATTATAAAAGAAATAGTTTTGAGAGCCAGGGTGGTGAAGACTAAAACCGTAAAAAATATTTGAATGCTAAAAAGACGATATTTAGAATTTGTCACAAATTTTATTACTTACACTAACTGCTTTTCTCCTTAAAAAAAAAAATAGAAAAGAAAACTACTAAAGCCATTTGTTCTAGGCTTTAAATTAAAAAGGACTTTGGCATTAATTCTGGGTTTAAAAAAAATCAGATGAAGATTACTGAGCCACTGATTTCATTTGTTTATTAAATGAAGAGCAAGAACATTTCAGGAAATTGAGGCTACACTGTGTGCCAAAAATGAAAAGGAAATATGAGAGCAGAATTCTTCTGAGATGCATTCCTAGATTTTTTTTTCCTCTTGTTTGTCAGTTGAGCCAGAACCTACGGCGTGTGTCCCTTCAAATTCACATTCTGTATTTTACCAAGCCAGACTATCTTCTGTAAGAAAAATACCACCTATTTATGGGCTTTATATGCCTTTTTATATAACTTTATCAACAAAGATATTGGATTTTCCTTTAAAATTTTGCTCTAATGATTTGAAGTCCACGGTCAATGGGATAGATCTTCATTTCTAAGGAGTTAAAAATGTCCCTTTTCAGCTCGGCGCCCATAGCATACACCGAGGTTGGTGGGTTCGAACCCAGCCCAGGCCAGCCAAACAACAGTGACAACTACAACAACATATCTGGGTATTGTGGCAGGTGCCGATAGTCCCAGCTACTTGAGAGGCTGAGGAGAGAAAATTGTGTAAGCTGAATAGTTGGAGATTGCTGTGAGCTGTGATGCTACCGCACTCTACTGTGAGGGCGACATAGTGAGACTCTGTCTCAAAAAAAAGAAAAGTCCCTTTTCTCCTATCCCTGCTGTCAAAAATACATCAATGTTGCATATATTGTATTATAAATTATACATAAATCCAAGGAATAATTTGGGGAAAACGACATGTTTCTTTCTGCATGTTTGGGAATGAAGATGTGAGTCATTATGGCTTAGGCTTGACCAGTGTGAGCTTTGGCAGCTGGGTCTGCCCTGCTTACAGCTGGCCCTACTATTGGAGTATAAACTCAAATACAGCTGGATGTAGTGGCTCGTGCCCCTGATCCCAGGAGGTCGGGAGGTCTAAGTGGGAGGACTTAGGGCGACATAGTGAGACCTCCTAAAAAAAAGAAGGTTAAGGGCGGTGCCTGTGGCTCAAGGAGTAGGGCGCTGGCCTCATATGCCAGAGGTGGTGGGTTCAAACCCGGCCCCGACCAAAAAAATAAAAAATTAAATTAAAAAAAAATGGTTGACGTGCTGAGAGGAGAGACAAAGACAGAGGTCCTCTCCTTACAACTCTACCTCTAAATGCCTCAGAGATAAGAGATGACCCCAATTTGGCGGGTTCGTAACCTGGTCATTCTTCCCTTTTCCTCCATAGCTAACGATACAGGGGAAAATAAAAATATGAGGCTTTTTTTGTTTTTTCTTCTTTTGTGTATAATAAAACCCTCCCTGAGTTCATGCTTGAGTATATTATTTCTTGAAAATCACTTAAATGTTTGAGAAGTACAGGGTATCCCAAAGGTTACCCATAAAGTTGCCGTACATAGGGAAAATGGGAAATTATAGCTACATGCATGTTTATTTATAGAATGTTTACAAAGTATTCTCTACGTGTTTGCTACCGCTTTGTAAAATTGCAGAATGGAGTAAGGACATTTTTATTTTCCTCGATTGAGGACTGAAACCGGACTGCTGTCTTTTATCAGCGTCTTCTTGGCACAATTTAACAAGAGTGAAAGGAAAAAATATAATGCTTGATTTTAATTTGTCTTCTCATAAAAGAGCAAAATATTGATGTATTCCTAGGGTGATGCTAATATTCAAAATATAGCTAAATATAGGAAATTATAATGTAGCCTGAGAATAATTAGACTATTCTACTTCTTACCTGTCTCTCCTTATAGTCATTGGAGTGATATTTGTAAATTTATTCCTGCCACCGTTTGAAATCCTTTCTCATGTGTGAGGTTTGGAGGCCACAAAGGTCATGTATGTGCTTTCCTGGACCTGATGGGTAGGGTACAGGACATCAGCTCACGAACTCAGGGTCTTGGGTGGAGAAGGGGTTGCCTAGAACCCGGCTGGATAGGTGATAAGCTCACAGCAGATGTGAACATTCATCATGTGGGCCCGAGATGCCGCAAGACCAGGACAGTAAGAATTCATCTGGCATTGGCGGTACCTTGTGCTTGATGTCTGCTGGTGACTTTGCACCTGAGCTGTTTCTTTTATGGGCCCTGGTTGTGGATTCCTTTGGTTTTGTATTGTTTACCAAACTCAGTTCTCCTGCCTTTTGGTCAGTCTTTTGGGCTACCCAGGAATCTTCCAGAAAATTCCTTTTCAGCTTTGAGTTTGCCAGAGTCCCTACCTGGATGGGTCCGGTCTGTGACAATCAAATGCATGCCTGAGTATTGTGTCAGACTATTTTAGTTTGGTTTCGTTTACATGAACCTTTCTTTCCCTGATAAAAAGAGAGGTAACATCTCAACAACAGAGGCCCTATCTTACCTCTTGTTTGCATCGCCACAGAGCCTGGCATTGTGTGGCCACCAAATCAGCACTGCGCTGCTGCCTCCTGGCACCTGGACTGGCAGAGGAGGCCCAGTGGAGTATTTAAAGGCACACTGAATGAAGAATGAATGAACACAGTACTCAGTGGTCACTACCTGACTCAGAGCTCTGACAGTACTGAGTTATGTTGTCAACCCTGTAATATATCGACAGACTTCTGGATAAGTGAGATAGGAATTCTGGAATTATTTGTTACTTTTGATTGAGTATTCTGTAATTGTAGCCAGATATATTCTAACATTAAAATGAAGCATTTCTTTCCTAGAGTCTACTTTTTTTCTTGTTATTCAACTACTGCCAGTGAAGTGCTTCTTGCCCTTTTTTTGAGAAGTGATTTACTAAGTGTGCCTACAAAGTTCTCTTGGAAATGCATAATAACTTACGAAGATTTTGTATAGTTCATTTTGTGTGAGGACTGTTTTCTTCCTAATTCCAGAGAACCTCTTTCTGTGTGATAGTCAAACATCAAAACGGATGGAATAAAAGTAAATGAAATATGAGACGGAGGCCTATCTTTTGTGTCAGAATGGAACTTTTTATAATGTTTTTATGTTAAGTTTTACACTAGTTAATTATCCATTAATTAAAGAATAATAAAGGAATTTGGATTATACAGAATCAGAAAGTGAAAAATAAATGAAAACACTTTTTCTATTTTAATCCTGAACTTCGTCGATAGCCTGTTTTCAAAGAGGAATTTTATAAAGCAGCCTGAGTCAACACAGAACAAGGAATTTGAATGTGCAGAGAAAATCTCTGGAATGAATTCTATCAGAGCCTTTATCTGACCACCAGGCTGCAATATTGATCACAAGCCAGAACATGTCTCTATGTTGTCTCTCTTCAAGGGGTGTAAAATTGTAGTACAGCCAGGATGAAAAAAAGATTCAGATTTTAATAATATCCAGTCCTAGATGCCATCAGCAAGATGACATTTCCTGGAAAGAACTATGTTATTGCAGTATTATTATTTGTAATGATTTGCTTGATATGATCAACAAAGAAAAAGTAAATTATCCAAATGGGACTTCTGGCAGGGAACTGTATTCTCATTAAAGGAAGTCTTCATGGGCCAAATGCATTTGAGAAAACACTGAATATGAACTTAATGTTGGAAAGGAGGAGTTGTTCACAGAGACCACAGGAATTTGTAAGGATCAAGAATTTAGGTTTCACCCACTGGAGAGAATAAAACAGGCTGACCTTTGCCAAATTTCTTGGCAGCCTTAGCCAGGATTTATGTTTAAGGAAAATTTAAAAGTCAAAAATAACAGTTTACGTGATGTCTTGTGCTTTGTCATTGCCATCTTTTACATACTCAGACATAATGGCATAAACTGTGAGCTCTGGCATTTCAGAAAAAATACCAGGCAGACGATTTCAAATTCATTGCCAGGAGGTCATCAAGCTTTAAAGATAATAAGTTAGAGCTGATAGACTTTGAATATGTTAC
>CAUYON010140992.1:0-12724 GCA_963573935.1 Arctocebus calabarensis
TCACACAGCTCACAGCAACCTCCAACTCCTGGGCTTAGGCGATTCTCTTGCCTCAGCCTCCCGAGTAGCTGGGACTACAGGTGCCCACCACAATGCCCGGCTATTTTTCTGTTTTGCAGCTCGGCCAAGGCCGGGTTTGAACCCATCACCTTCAGTATATGGGGTCATCCTACTCAATGAGCCACAGGTGCCACCCCTATTTATTTACTTTTATAACAGTTTACAATGTTTTCATTTGTTAGGTGAAGTCCCTGTTGTAGTTGTGCCCCACACCCAGGAGATGTGCCATGTACCCTTACCCTGTGCCATGAGGTGGGACCACACCGATCCTCCTTCCTCCCCTCCCCCTTCTCCTTCCTACTCCAGCTTGAACTGAATTGAGTTTTTCTCCTACGTGGGTGAGTATTAGATCATCCACTGGCTTCATATTAGTATTGAGTAGATTGGATACTTGCTTTTCCATTCTTAAGGTACTTTACTAAGAATATGTTTCAGTTCCATCCAGGTTAATACAAAAGATGGAAAGTCTCCATCTTTGTTTATAGCTGTAAGGAACTCAATGTTTTGGAACATTGGAACTGTGGAAATTAGATTCTCTTCCTATCCCAGGGTTTTTACTGTTTGTAGTTGTTATCGTTGTTTGTGAGTTTTGTGAACTAATTCTGAAAGTCTGTGAGGTCTATAGTCTTTGGTGTGTTTGGCCCTGCAGTCTCTGTCTGGTTAGTGTATTTGCTAGCTAATGATTAGGCGAACATTTTCTTTACTTCCTGGAACCAGTAACTCCCCATCTTTGCTGAGGGGCTCTGTTTGTGCGTGTGTGTGTGTGTGTGTGTGTGTATGTTTGTGTTGGGAATGTGCCTTCAGCACTCAACCAGGCAGTAGGCAACTCTTGCTTGTACAGGAACCCAAGGTTAATCAAAGGTGAGAGCTTGGTGCTGTCTCTGGCCTTCCCGGGCATGCATGTAACCCTGGGCATGTACACAGCCCTACACGTGCATGTGGCTTTCTACATTTTTAGCAATATTTTGCAGACTTTCAAAGTCACCTATAGACCCAGCTTTTCTCATTAATCATTTTGGTCAGGCCTTTGTTTGCTTCAACTGTTATCTTCTGCTTCAAGCAGCCATAATATTTAATTGGCTTTAATTGTTTTCAACAAATGTCCCGGAGAGAAAAGCTGTTTGTAATGAGTGAGCTCTGAGGCAGGTCAAATAATGGTAACCTTGCAAGTGGGATACTTCAGGAAAACACCAGTCAGGTCAAGAACAGACCGTTTTCTGGGAGTGGGGCTGCAGGAGCTCCAGCAATCCCATTTCGCCTCCTCCAGTAGCTAATAGGCTGCCAGGCGTCACCATCTTTTCTGGCTATTAGTTTTTAAGATTGCCTCGGCATTAAGGAGGGCAGGATGAGAAAGGAACAAGTGAAAAGGCTACAAATCTCACTATTCTGGGTGAATTGTAGCTGTGTTAATTGAATAAATGCTCCCCAGATTGCCCTAAGCTTTGGTTAATTTCCAGAGTTCAGAAGAAGTTGATTTTGACCACTTTTGTCAGGATTCTAATTTCTTTTAGAGGAGAGAATGTTTTGGAGGTCCTTTCCCCATTTTTCCTGCTGGTTCCTCCGCAGCTTTGATTGTGACTGAAGGAAAACCTGGTCTGGCCTTTCCCAGCACATCTATAAGCAAAATCCCTTCTAAATCTTCCTCTTCTCAGTTTAAAAGTCTCCTTCCTTTAAATTGCTTAACCATATTGGAAATGTTCTCAATTTATCGGTCTTTCTTGTACTGTCTTTTAATGTCACTTAAAGCCAGAACACAAGAGCACCACTCCCTGCAACCTTGCTTCCTCCTGCTATTTGCTCACAATACCCTTCCCTTCAGGACTCTGCCCTCCCAGATTCTTGGAAGGTTCTTGCCTGTGCCCCTTGCTTTTTTTTTTTTTTTTTGCTTGTTTTTTCACCAGCCCAAGGAAGAAATATTTCCAGAAAAAAACTCTCCGCTTCAGCTGCTTCTGCAGTTTCTAACTTTATTTCACTCTCCCTCTTTCTTATTCATCTTGGTTGCTTTTAAAGGACAAAGCCTTTCACACTGGGGTCTGCAGAGCTTAAGATGTGGGGACAGAGAATGTGAGGAAACGCCGGGGGGCGCTGCTCCCAGCCTCCTCAGTCCTCAACTCTGGTCTGTTTTCTTTGTTTAAAGCCTTATGCTCCTCAAGGGACTTCTTTTTAATGAAGTACTCTCTGAATAAAAGGGGGGGGGAGATCTGAAAATTACTTTCCTCGGGAAAACAAGCGCATTGTTGCCACCTGGGAGACTGATAGAATACAGAGCCTAATAAAATTGAAGGAGAATCATCTATAAGACAATCCCTACTTCATACGACTAATTTAAAACTACTGGGTTCTGTAGACTTGCACACACCGAAGTTAAGTCTTTTATAGATGAGGAAAGTAAAGCCCAGGTAAGGGCTTATCCACAGTCAAATACTGGTGCACTGGGCTGGACGCTGTCCAGCAGGCTGTGGGCAGGGATGGCTCCTGGACACAGAGCACGTTTCTCAGACATGCTGGTTCTTAGTGTGGGAAGGCAGATGCTCCCAGGGCCCTGGGGCCCTCCCATCCGAGCCCCCCACAGGCACGAGCTGTTCTCCTGTGTCCTTATCTTCCTTTGAGTTTAAATGGCAGCCAATCTTGCAAGTACTTGTTTTAGTCAGCAATGCCTACCTGCCCTGTCTCAACGTACTTTAGCTTAAATATTTAGTTTCAAGAGTCTGTTGGGTCACCCTGACCTACAGTCTGCCACCATCCAGCCCTCCTAGTTGGTTATTAATCTTGGGTTCTGTAAATTGCAGACATAGGGCTTGGGTTCCCAGTACAGTCACGGCCACCTAGGCCTTCCCCTTCAGAAGTAAGCCAAATGGAGATGACAAAGCATATCTGCAAGAGCATCCTTTGATATGCTCTTAAAACTCGGTAAATAGGAGGTCCAGGGCTCCATAAATCTATTGGAAACAGCTGGTACGTTGGACTGTCTGCTGATGAGTATCCTAGTACATTAGTCAGGGTTCTCCAGAGAAACAGAATCAATAGGGTTCTTATTATCCTTACAATTAGTTTTTAATAAAACACATAATTACAAGGAATGGCTCATGCTTTGAAGAAGATAAGTACAAATCTTGCAGTGTGGGTGAACAGGTTGGAGACCCAGGAGGACTGATGGTGCAGAGAAATCCAAAGGCAGCCTGCTGGAGAATTCCCTCGTACTCAGGGCAGCAGCTCTGTGTGTTCTGTGCAACTTTCAACTGATTGGATGAGGACCACCCACATTCTGGAGGGTGAGGTGCTTACTCAGAGTTCACCAATTTATACACTAATCTCATCCAAAACACACTCCTAGTTGATGCATAAAATTAATCAACACGCCTACTTTCTAGTATCACATCCAAAGCAGCTTCAATTGCCACAGAGTGACAGCAGTTCCACAGTCTTCCTCAGTGAGAAATTCCAATCCACTTCTTATTCAGCCCAAATCATGCTTGCTTCTCCTTACTTAAATGTTGTGAACCTCTGTGTCCATAGTCCTGTCATTCAGAACAAAGTGATTGACGTTAAAAACAAAAAGGAAATTTTAAGCGGTGACTTACTCAGAGCAAAGTGGTTGTGTCATCTTCATAGAATCTCCTTGATGAAAGACCTTTTGAGCTTTTGGCAATTTATTATCTAGTATCATATTTTGACCAGTGGATAAGTGATTGCTTCCATATGATTCAGTGCATTCTATAGGGCTGGACATTCCTTGATTACTCACTGACTTTTACATAGGGAAATTCAATAGTAAACTGAATTCTAACCAATGTGGCCATATGGTCAGATTCCTCCCTGAGGAATGCCTCACACCTCCCCCCCTTCTCCTTGGAAAACCAGAATAACCTGTTCACCATCAGTGATATCTCAGCTATGAGAATTAAAGAATGCCACAAGACTTCATCCACAGAAATGTGCTATGGACAACTGATTTGTGACCAGCAAATTTTTTAAAGGATAGGGGTCTATTATATAAGTGCTAAGTGTTGTTCTGTGTCATCATGAAGAGATTGTGAGTCACATAGTTGGGGGATTCATTGCCTCCTCACTGAGAATGTACTTTAGTACATGTGTACACCCTGGCCACAAAGGCAACAATGTTAGCACTAATGAGAGGTAAGTGCCATATATTGTAAGTCTGGAAAGAGCTCACCTATTTGTGATATCATAACCAGAGAGATGTATTTGAACATATATTGTGTACTGGTAACATTTGGGTACATTGCCCTTTCCATCCTGGCATGTAACCTGAGGCTAATTTTCTTTTTTGATATGTAAATTATCTATTGGTCATTTATTAATAAAAAGAAAAAACTCCAGAGCTTTCAAGATAGCAGTTGCATTGTAGGACTTCTAGACAGAGCTGTGTTTATCTGTCCTGTAAGGCTGGAGGGCATCAGAATATTTTAAATTATACCAAAGAGAGAATGTAATGTAGAATTCGTTTTTGATGCTGTGTCTTATTCAATGGCTGATACACTATAATGACACTATCATCAAACTGTGTTAAGCAGGGTATAGGGGAACAATTTTTTAAAATAAAATATTTTGAAAGCTCTTCTGTTTGTACAGTGGGCTGCCGTGGCTTCGATTTAAGCAGGTGCGTATGATGAAAGTCCAGAGATCACAATGCCTGAAGCATCATAAACCCAGAGGGACATAAGCAGCTGGTTATCTGTGTGCAACATTGTTTTCTACCTTTGCTTTTGACAATCCTATTGAGTTAGACCCTAACTTTAGTGCTTTTTAATATTGCCTCAAAAATTGCTTTTATGTCACATTCATGTATTGTACAATGAAGAAGCATCTTAAGAAATAAATTACAAACAGGTTGAAAGAAACTCATTTGAGGAAGGAGAATCACATTGAGTCTAGCAGAGCTCACATTCTTTATTCCTTTATGTTATTCAGTTCTGCTATATCAGCTAAGCTGTGTTTCAAGAGCTTGAGCATGTTGCCCTCTCTCCATTGACAGATGTTGCTTCAGGTCACCAGGCATATTGCTAATAGGCATTATTCTCTTTCATATTCCCATTATTCAATTACTGAATACAAAGCAATCAGTATTTGGTTTGGTTCAGTGATAGCTGTTGAAGGTCTCTTACACAACGAGACCTTCAGCTAGATATACGCCAAGTTAAATAAGACAATTTTAATTTTGCAGAAATTCCCAAGCTGGTGTAAGGAAAAGACACATTAGGAATATTTGTCACATGACCTGGAGCTGGTGCCATAGATAAGAGCTCAGGGAACCATTGTGCAAAGGACGGAACATAAGTCACATAGATTGAAAGGAACCTAACGACTCATCCCATTCTGAGTTTTGTGCTTCACAACTTGAGTAGTTCATGGTCATGGCATACACTTAATTGGTCACAACCAAAATTAAAAAAAAAAAAGCAGTAAAAAAACTAGAAAACTTTTGCCTCTAATCTCACCTTTCTCCAATCCATTCTCTACCATCTCTCAGAGATATAAATATAATTCTATTTCCCTGATTAGAGCCCTCTGGGTTTTCCACAGCCTACCTGAAAAGGTCTCACTTTCTCCTGCTGGCATTTTCCCATTCCCCGATTTCCAGCTTTCCAACTCCATGACCCCCGTTACCCACCTTTATTGTCCCAATACTCAGCTAACTCAGACTCTATCCATTTGCCAGTCCCCTTTGCCTAATCGCCTTACAAGACCCTGTTTAGAAGTCTTCCCCTCTGTTAAGTCTTTTTTTATCTCCCACAAAGGGTCTATCCTGACCTCCTTTAGCCTATCACTGTAGTTAATTTGTTCTTTTTATTGCAGTGATGAGTGTAGTTGTTTACAATTATTTATTTATATATCCGACTCCATACCTAGTCACTAAACACCTTGACAGCAAAGAAAATAGCTTATTCAATTTTATTTGCATGGCATATAGAAAGTACTAAAAAAGAAGCTTGTGATGAATAAGCAAATAAATTACTCTTTTTTTGCTCTGGCTATTAATTCAGTATCTGGAAATTATTTATATAAAGAATCCACTCCACTTCCAGTCTAAGTATCTTGAGGGCAGAGACTATGCCTTAAATATTTTTATCTGCCTAGCATATAAAACAAGTGAATAAGGAAACAGGTGAGTTAATCTGGGAAACTGACTTTCAATAATATTTTATAATAGTAATGACCACCAAATTTTCCTAAAGAGAAGATCCTTACTGCAGCATAAATATTGTATTACTTGCTAAAGGTATACCAAGAATTTTGCGTGGTGAACATTATGGACCATGGTGGTTTGCAAGAATGATAATCACTCTTTTTTTCCTCACAAAACTGTAATAGATGATCTGGAAGAGAGGTTCTTCACACACTAGAAGTAACTAAAAAATGAACTCAAGTGGGACTTTAGGTCACAGAGACTCTTGCAAAATGACTTGTATTTGACCATGCTGTTGGTCTTGGTATGGGTTGGGGATGATCCAGAGATTTCAGTCTCAGGCAGGTGACCCATAAAAGAGGCTTACAGTGCTACAAGTGGCCCTGATTGGACAGAGATCTCCAGAGTAGCAATTGCTCTTGGAAAGACTTCTTGGCCCTCACCCATTCTTATCCTCACAACATTTAAAGGATGCCCTTCAAGTCAAGGCTCCCAGGTTCCTATCTTCACATAACTCCAATGCAAGGAAGGCATTGCCTCTAACAACTAGACATCAATCAACAAACACCCTAAGGACCAGCTTCTCTATTTCCAGTTAATTTTAGTTAACACCCTATTCTAATAGTTCACTGCCCCCATTTACACCTTCGCCCCTCCTGCAGCCCATCACATCAGTATGTGCCTATTTCATGCATTACCCAGCTTTGAGTCTACAGTTCATCACTAGCACGGTCCCTTGCATACACTCTCAATTCCCTGGATCATGGGTCAGTAAACTAAGGGTAAATCAGTCCATTGCCTGTTTTTATAAATAATATTTTATTGGAACCCAGCCATGCCATTGGTTTTTGTATTGTGTAGGGCTACTTTTACACTAATACAACAAGTTGAGTAGTTTGATAGAGACTGATAGAAAGCAAGCCTGAAATATTTATTATCTGGCCCTTGGCAGGAAATGTTTGTTCACCTGTGTCCAAGACCCTTTCTCACCTTCCCCAACTTAGAAGAACTCTAACTTTCCATTTATTCCTTGTGAACCCAGAGAAGCAGAAAATGCAGAACAAAAACCCACACCTAAGCTGAAGATGCCCATTTAAATTTATGACCACGATTTTCAAATAAGCCTTCAATGCTGCCCCAAAATGTTACTTATCTATTCCTAGCTGAGACCAACCAATTGACATGTGGATTGGATCCTGTATTTTTCAGAGAAACAGAACCAATAGGACACATACATAGGTACAGATAAGGGGGGATTTATTAGGGGAATTGGCTCACATAATTATGAAGACTGGGATGTCCTGTGATAAGCCATCTGTAAGCTGGTGAGCCATGGAAACCCATAGCAGGGCTCAGCCCAAGTCTGAAGGCTTCAGAACCAGAAAAGTAAATGGTGTAAATCTCAGTCCAAGGCCAAAGGCCTAAGAATCAGGGAGCTTCTGATGCAAGTCCTAGAGTCCAAAGGCCAGAGAGCCTAGAGATCTAATGTCTAAGGGCAGGAGAAGAGTGTCCTAGGTTCTCTGGAAAGAAAGAAAAAAAAATTTGCCTTTCCCCTGCCTTTAAAAAAAGGCCCTCAGCTGATGTATGGTGCTCACACAAATTGGATTCAGTGGTTCAAACTACTACAGAAGCACCCACACAGATACACCCCAAAATAATGCTGTAGGGGTGTTGGAACTATACAGTTAAGATTAACATGGTCCCTGAAAAATAATAAATAAAATAAATAAACAATGCTTTGCCAGCTATCTGGGTATCTCTTAATCCAGTCAAGTTGACACCTAAAATTAACCATCATAGACCTTGTCTACTTTCACCTACTCAGGGACTTTGGCCTTGTTATTCACTCTTTTTTCCTTCACTTTATCCTTCTCTCCTAGATTGTGATCATCAAAAAATATGCTATAATTCCCATATAAAATAAAAATGCTCTGGCAAGAATCCTTTTTTCTTATAGCCACTGTCGGCTTGTAGCTACCCATTCATTTAGGGGGTGTTATCTATGTGGATTCTTCGCGTGTCCTTGTCTGAGTTCTCTCTTCAACCTGCTCCACTCTGGCTTTACTCATGCCTCCAGACTGAAACAAGGTCCCAAGGTCATTGTAGTCAACCTGTCAGGAGCACACAACATAGGGATCACTTTTCCTCCTGAATCACTTTCTTCTTATGGCTTTTCAAGCACCGTAACCTCTTGGCATTCCTCCTAACCCCCTTTTGCCTCTTTCTTCATTGCTGGCTCCTCCTCCTTTCAGTGAAATTGTAGAAGGCCTCAGAGCTCAGTGCTCAGAGCTCAGACCCCTTCTTTTTCTGTGCTCACTTCCTAGAGGGGCTTTTCCCATCCCCTGGGATTAAATACCAGCTGTATTCTCGCATTCAACAATTTTATATTTCCACCCCAGAGCGCTTCCGTGAACTCTATGTCTACTTCTCTGATAGGCATCTTAAACCTGACAAGGTCCTATGAAGTTCCTCCCAACATATGCTTCTTCCCCAGTCTTCCCTGTTTCCATAAATAGAACTCTATTCTTCCAGTTATAATCCTTCAAGTATCCTTGTCCCCACTACTCATCTCTCTTCTAACACCCAGCCCATGAGCAAACCTTCTCAGCTCTTCCTTTGAATTATATCCAAGCTGACATCTTGATACTTCAGCCTCTCCCTCCTGCCTAATCTCTGCCATCATCTCTGGCCTGGTCATCTTTGTTTCTACTCTTGACCCTGGTCTCTCTCTTCCCCTCCTCATTCCATGTTTAGTTTTATTTTCATACAAACCATATAATTTCATTTTAAATATAAATCTGCTTGTATCATTTCTAAACTGTAATCTTCCTAGTGGCTTTACATCAAGCCGAGACTGGAACCCAGCTTTATTCATATGATCAAAACACCCTTCGTGATCTGGCTTTGGTCTTTCTGAATTCATCTTAATGTCAGGCTTCCTTGCTCATCTTAGCCTCATCAGCTTCAACATTGTTCTTTTATATCAAGCTTCTTCCCCATCATGGCTTTCATTCTCTTTGTTTCCTTCACTTGAGATGCCCCATCTGAGACCTGAGGCTTGGTGGACATTGCCATAGTCAGCAAAAGTCAATGTTCAAATGTCACCTCCTCAGAAGACTCTCCCCTGATAGCCTGTCTCTCTTCCCAAGCCATCCTTCTTCCCCTGCTCTGCTTTGTTTTTCTTCACAGCATTTATCATGGTGGCCATAAAACCACAGACTAATTTTGTTATCTTTTGTCTAGACCTTCCCCTAGACTGCAAACCCTATGAAGTCAGAGTCTTTGTCTAATTCACCCCTATCTCCTGGGGCCTAGAAGGTGTCTAACATATAGTAGGCTGACAGTAACCATTTTTTGAATGAATGGATAAATGTGTTTATATCAAAAGTCATGTTGTGATAGCCATTTTAAGGAGAAGAATAAACTTTTGCACACTTAAGCTTCATAAGAAGAAATGATTGCATTCCATGAAAAGCTGAAAGGTAGATTTTAATTAGACTTACTGATAATCTATTAAATATCCATTGAATCTTTACATTTCACTTGTATTTTGGCTTCCCCCTTGAGGACATTATGATGGGGCAGAAACCCTCCCCTTTATTATATCTGCAGATACCAGGGGACTTGGCCGGGGTTTCTGTTAGGAAGATGAAGCGACCTGCACCAGGTAAAGCAGCGGGGGATGATGGCCACTGGGATGCATCTGGCTACCAAAAGTGAAATTTAATTTCTCTAATTATCCCAGGTCTACATGGCGATCATGCATACTAACAGTGCATTATATGCATACTAACAATGCATTACTTATCCAAGAACTCATATTTTCTTTTAAACATCCCCTAAGGCAGTAAAAAGCCCCATAGAACTGCTAAGTTCCATGAACTTCCAATTCATAGAGGTAGGTTTCCCTTCTTGAAAAGCCTGCACAGGCCATGCCTTGTCCTAGAAAGTGCAGAAACTCTACATACCCTTCATTTCTGATAGACATGTAACCATATTTAACCAAAAATGATGTACACCTATAGTTTCAGTATTAATATGATAAAATGATCCTTTCATAAATACTTGTTGAACTATTATAAAGAAAAAAATGCCATATTCAAATGGAGGAAGAAAAAACTAACCCTCTGAAGAAAAGCCTATGCTCATTATGCACATTCAAGAATTTACTTTCAAAATACAGTCTAAGTGCCCACACATGCACTTCATTATCTCATATTCCTGTACTGTAGGCTGCCTGCTGCATTTTTTCCTACACAGATATTTTTCATGACCATCATTCTGATGTATAAACAATCTTACTACTTTTGTACTTGGAGTGTCACAGAGACAGCCAGCATAACCCCAATAGGAAATGAACTCCAACTCTGATTTTATCCCAACAGGAAAGAAGATATGTTTATAATTTCCCAGTAGGACGTCGTATCTATTTCTCTGCTTAGCTTGACAAGATGATGGTATTTTTTTTCTATCTCCATTTACTTAATATCAAAATAGTGATAACTTAGAGTTAAATAAACAGGAATAGACTTCTAATGCCAATCAAAATACATGCCAATCTCACTTCTTCTGTCAGTCACGTGGAACTCAAGTTCATTACTCAAAGGACTTATAATTTTTTTCCTCATTGTCAAAATCAAAAAGAAAAAATTCCAGACCACAATTTCTTTCCTATCATTTCATTTGAAAAGTTATATTCTTATAATTTTTCCCCAATTGTCTTCATCCCACTGACCCCTCCAGAGTTAGCTATGTAATGAAAAAGGTGATGTGTTACTTCAATTTACCTGAAAATGTAGATATAAATCTATTTATACAAAAACAATTCCTTAAATCAAATTTACAGACTCAGAAACCCACTGGTTAATTTACAGAGAGGTAGGTTCATTAATTTTCCTCAGAAATACATTCTGTTGCTAAGTTGAAAAAAATATTCTAGAAGATTAATGATTCAGTGCTATTTTTCCCTTAGCAACATAAAATGGGCTTTATTAGAAGAAGCCCGATTTACTGAGAACAGCTCTCTTTTAGTGATCAGTATCACCAAGCATACTGTATTGAAGAGACTCCTTCTAAGAGGCTTTTATCATACACAATGTAACACAGAGACTCTCCTGGCAAGAGTTACTGGATAGAGACCTGCAAATTGGTGCCCAAGGCTGGCCTGAGCAATTAGTATATCCATGGATTCTTTACCTGAAAACTCTTTGCATCCTGGGTAGGTGGCCATATGGTTTGGAGTATGGGATTGAAATTTTTAAATGGTGGTGGTATCAAGGGAATCTCTGCTTAGATACTTGCATTTCACATTGGACATTTATTTGGTGGACACCCAGAAAGTAGTTGACAAATTTTATGTTCTTAGATCCCATGGGAAAAGGGTAAAGAGAGAAGGGGAGAGAGTTGGTATCAACTACATGTCTTTATATAAATGCATTTTTCTCTGTCTATTGTTCATCTATTTATCTATTAAGGAGAGTGCATGCCCATAAGATTCATTTATTACTGAAATGAGTCTAGAGTATACACTATCTATAATGGAAAAATAATTTCCATGCCAGGCTTGCACTTCTTAAATATATATCCCTGTAATTAAGTTAGATTTGACTTTGGTGCTTAAAGTCTAGCCAAATATTTTGTGTTTTTAGCTTCGATACTGAAAATATTTTTGGAAAAGAAGGTACAGATTCAGTTGTTTTTTGTGTCTAAATGTTTTCCTGTTTTTACTGCATTCTTAAGTAAGCCCCTTGCTATATAGCCTCTTACTCTGCACCTGGTCAGAAAGCCTAAGGAGGGTAGGAGAGGTTCAAAGTTTACCCAGTCTACAGTGACTGCCACAGCCAGAAGCCATAACAAGGATTCAAGTTCAAGGCTACAGTAAGATCTTCTGGACTCTTATATGTAGATAGCTTCTTTAAAAGGCCAGCATAATAATAACAAGATGGCTTAGAAGAGTCATTAGAATAGTGTATTCCTATTAGGTTCCATAAATCTACAGTGAATATGGAGCCTATCAACTACAATTAATGGCTATTTTTAACATCTTATTTAAATAGCATCTTTGTCTTAAATAACCCTAGAGTATAGATGTGCCAACACTTACAAGTCTTTTTTTCTTTTGATGCTCTAAATATTGACAAATTGAGGCCAAAATAGCATGGGCATCAGTAGGGTCTATTGCTAAGTCATGGAAGAAGCCCAAGTGCCCACTGATCCACAAATGGATTAATAAATTGTGGTACATGTATACCATGGAATATTGTGCAGCCTTAAAGAAAGATGGTGACTTTTCCTCTTTCATATTTACATGGATGGAGCTGGAACACATTCTCCTTAGCAAAGTATCTCAAGAATGGAAGAAAAAGTATCCAATGTATACACCCCTACTATGAAGCAAATTTATAGCTTTCATGTGAAGGCTACAACCCAATTATAGCACAATAAGACTGGGAATGGGTAATGGGCGGTTTGGGGTGGGTAAGGGTGGGTAGAGAGAGGGTAAAGGGTGGGATCACA